>BPLR01007392.1:0-85158 GCA_021605095.1 Caerostris extrusa
GAATGCCAGATTAAATATTACATCCGTCATATGTTTGGATATAATTAATAAAGGATGTTACTCATTAAAAAAGAGAACCATAATTAGGTTATTTATTTTAATTAATAGTACAATCTACATAACATGTTGTACTTTTTAATTTTTTATTTTAATACAATTAATTTGATAATTATCTTTTCTTCAAGTATTATTTTTTTTAGAAAAAAAACGAAATAGTTTTGAAATTAATCCTGAAACACTATATTTAAAAAAATTGTAACGTATTAAAAGAATGGCTTCAGAATATATGATTTTCACAGATCCGTACAATAATACCAACTGTGGATCATCTGAGCGACATCAAATTCATCACCAGCCATTCTCTCGTTCTCCATAATTTAATGACCTTCATCAAAGACTTAATACATCCATTTCGAAGCGGATTTTAACTACTTATTTAATAGCATAATTGCTTATTATATTCACAGGGGTCATCATCCACATTTTACATTGAATGCCAGCCTAAATATTACATCCGTCATATGTTTGGACATATTTGGACATACAACCAACATTATTCACATTTTTTGTTAAATGACAGTGTTTGGTTATCAGTAAAAAATTATATTATTCCTTAACATAAGAACATTACGGAGGTTATTTATTCTAAATAATATATAAGATGTTCCACATTATATAGTTTTTTTTTAAATACTATTAATTTGATAATTATCTTTCTTCAACTATTACTTTTTTTAGAAAATAATTTGCCTGTTTTTTAAAAATATTAATTTTTCAAATAACTTATTAATAATTTTAAATGAAATAGTTTTAAAATTAATCTTCAAACACTATATTTCAAAAACATTCTAATGTATTCATAAGAATGGCGTCATAATATAAGATTTTTTTCGATCTCTAGGTTAATCTCAGCAATGGATCGTCAGAATTTCAGCAATAAATTTTTACACTAACATATCACGTTTCCATATAGACCTAAAAAGTAAGATGCAATGATAGTCCCCACTTCTCTGATAATGTGCTAACACAACCCCCAGAATCCCTTAGGTGGACATATTCTACTCAGTGCCATGTATGATAGATTGTAGGGCGCGTGAGATTCTAATGCGCTAGTGGCATGCCCTGCAATCAGATTATCCAGTAAGGAGCAGACTCAAACGTAATTTTGAGAGTCTCTGCTAGACGACATCGTCAATTAAATTATCTGGGGAAATTTTTCAGGATACCTGTCGGACAAAAAGCAATACACGTAATTTTGAAGTCATCTATGAATTTTCAGGGATATATTGTATAAATGCATTCGGAATATAATAAATTTCCTCATAGAACTAATAACCAAGATGAAATGATAGTCCCAACTTCTCTCAATCACGTGTCCTTGATAAGGAAATGAATTTCCTCTGGGAATGTACTTCTATCCCTGTTATCGTTAGATTCTTATTGTACAATAAATTCTCATATTGCAAAACCTCGATAAGAACAATAATTGAACAATTATCTAATTATCTTTGCTTATCGTGATGCCCTGTGTGGGCAGGATAATTATTATTATTGTAATGTGAGTTGTATAATACAATTTTTTGTAATATGCATTCGAATATTCTACATAGAGAACTGAGTGCCGCCTATGTTAATCGTTACAGGCAACATTATCCACATTTTTTATTAAATGACAGTGTTTGGGTATAAGTAAAAAATTATATTATTCATTAAAATAAGAACATTACAGAGGTTATTTATTTTAAATTATATATACAATTTTTTTACATTATATGTTTTTATTTTAATACAACTAATTTGATAATTATCTTTTTGTTCAACTATTATTTTTAGAAAATAATTTGCTTCTTTTTTAAAGATATTAATTTATCAAATAATTTATTAATAATTTTAAATGAGTTAGTCTTAAAATTAATCTTCAAACACTATATATTTAAAAAAGGTTGTAACATATTGATAAGAATGGCTTCAGAATATATGATTTTTCATCGATCCCTACGATAATACCCACTGCGGACCATCAGATTGTTAGGCAATTCATCACTAGCTATTCTTTTGTTTCATAGTTTAAGGTCCTTCGTCAACGACTTAACGCATTCGTTTCAACTACTTATTTAATAGTATAATTGATTACTATAAACCTTCCTAAAAGTAATCATCCTCCTTAAACTCATATGCTACCGAGATTTGAACTTAGATAGCGCATTCCGAACATAAATGTTATTAACCGCTTCACTGTGCAGAATGCGAAAAGCTTTTCTTTCAATTAACTATAAAGAAAGGAACCCGTATATTTTTAAATATTTTGCAATAGAATCAATTTTACATTATGGTGATTGCTTTTGTATTGATTATCAGCATAAAAGTACGTACGCACATAACATTGTTTATAAAAAATTAAAAATTTATTAATCTTATTCACTAAAAATATGAGCATAAATTAGGTTACTTATTTTAAACATGATAATTTGATTTGCTTTATTAATTGGGGATTTCAAATGCAATTAATTTGATAATTATATTACTTCATTAATTAATTTTTTAGCAGAATAGATTTTCGCTTCCCTTTTTTATAAATATTAATTTATCAAAATTTTTTATCGACTGATTAATTTTAAAATATATCCACAATATAAAATGTTACAGCTTTGCAACGTTTTATAAAGAATGGTCTCAGAATATAAAGATTTTTTTATCAATTCCTAGGTTAATCTCAGCAAAGGATCGTCAAAATTTTAACAACAAATTCGTCTCTAACCATTCTTTTGATTTAAATCATGACTTAAATAACATAACTAGCTACTAGAAACCTGCCTAAATCCATCAACCTCCATACATACTAGTGCTATGGTCTTCACTAGTGGAATGGCTTCATGTCAGTTTATCCAGAAAGACAGATACACAATGGGGATTTTTTAGAGGGTGTGCAAGACTCGAATTCATCAATTAGACTATCTGTTTGGAGATTATTGGGATGCTTCGCACACAAAAACGGATACGCGTAAACTCGAACTCATGTATGAATTTTCAAGGATGTATTGTATAAATACATTCGATGTATCACGTTTCCATATAGAACTAAAAACTAAGGTGGAATGATAGTCCCCACTTCCCTCATATTTGACATCTTGATAAGGAACTGAATAATCTCAGGAAACATTCTTCAATCCCTGTCCAATGCTTTTCATTGATCCCTACGCTTATACCAACTGTGGATCATCAGATTGATAGGAAATTCATCACTAGCCATTCTTTTGGTTTTCATAATTTAATGGCCTTCGTCAACGACTTAATACATCCATTAGAAGTGGATTTAAACTACTTATTTAATAGCATAATTGATTATTATAAACGTTGTTAAAGTAATCAACCTCCTTAAATACACATGCGACCGAGATTTGAACTTAAATCGCTTATCCCGAACATAAACGTAATTAACCGCTTGACTGTACAGGACGAGAAAAGCCTTTCTTTCAATTAACTATAAAGAAAGGAATCTGTATACTTTTTTTAAACATTTTGCAATAGAATCAATTTTACAAAATGGTAATTGCTTTTGTATTAAATGTCAGCATAAAAATTTCGACTGCGTATAACTTTGTGTATAAAATTAAACTTTATTAATCTTATTCACTAAATATATGAGCATAAATTAGGTTACTTATTTTAAAAACGATAATTTTTTTTGCATTATTAAGGAATTTCTAAGGCAACTAATTTGATAATTATGTTACTTCAACTATTAATTTTTTTAACAGAATAGATTTTCGTTACATTTATTATAAATAATAATTTATCAAAAAATTTATTGACAAATTAATTTTAAAATAAACCCACAATATACAATATTAAAGTTTATGTAACTTTTCATAAAGAATGACTTCAGAATGTAAAGATTTTTATCGATCCGTGGTTTAATCTCAACAACGGATCGTCAGATTTTCAACAACAAATTCATCACTAACCGTTCTTTTGATTTTCATAGTTTTATAACATTTCTCCTTTAAACCCATATTTAAATCATGGCTTTAATTACATAATTAATTACTATAAACCCTTCTGAATCCATCTACCACCATAAATACTAGTGCTATCGAGTGTATTAGGGAAATAACTTACAGTCAATTTATACAGAAAGACAGAGACTCAAGTGTGATTTTGAGAGGGTGTATAAGACTCGAATTCCTCAATTAGAATATCTGGTGGGAGTTTATCGGGATGATTCGCACACAAAAATGAATACAGGTAAGTTTGAACTCGTGTGTGAATTTTGAAGGATATATTGTATAAATGCATTCGATGTCTCTCTTTTCCATATAGAACTAAAAACTAACATGGAATGATAGTCCCCACTTCTCTCATATTTGGTATCTTGATAAAGAACTGAATAACCTCAGGAAACTTTTCAATCGCTGCTATCGTTAAATTCTTAATGCACAATAAAATCGAATATCGCAATCTCTATGTCCTAACAGAACTCCCTGTAAATGAGGTGGACATATTTTACTCAGGGCCATATATGTTAGAGTGTAGGGCGCTTGAGGTTCCAATGCGCTAGTGGCATGCCCTACAGTCAGTTTATCCAGTAAGGAGGAAACTCAAAGGTAATTTTGTGAGTGTTTGTAAGACGACATCGTCAATTAGACTATTTGGTGGAAATTTATCAGGCTGCCTCGCGCACAAAAAAACGAGTACACGTAAATTTGAAGTTATCTATGAATTTTCAGGGATACGTTGTATAAATGAATTCGGGATGTAATAAATTTCCTCTTAGAACTAAAAACCAAGATAAAATGATAGTCCCAACTTCTCTCAATCACGTGTCCTTGATAAGGAAATGAATTTCCTCTGGGATGGAACTCTGGGATCATTGTTCAATCAACGTTTCTGTAATGCCTTTACTTGTTACCATGCCCTTTGTGGGCTGGTTACTTATTACTATTCTAAAAGTGATTTGCATACTGCAATTTCTGTTACTTGCATTAGAAAATTCTACCGAGAAAACTGAGTGCCCCCTATGTTAATCGTTACAGGCAACATTATCCACATTTTATTAAATGACAGTGTTTGGGTATAAGTAAAAATTTATATTGTTCATTAAAATAAGAACATTACTGAGGTTATTGATATTAAATAATATATAAAATGTTCTACATTATATATTTTTATTTTAATACAACTAATTTGATAATTATCTTTTTCTACTATTATTTTTTTTAGAAAATAATTTGCCTCTTTTCGGAAAATATTAATTTATTATTGTCAAGATTTCAGCAATAAATTTAGCACTAACCATTCTTTTGTTTTTCATAGTATTATATCCCTTATCATTTGAACCTATATTTAAATCATGGCTTTAATAATACAATTAATTACCAAAAAGCCTGAATGAATCCACCTACCTCCATAAATACTATTGTTATCATTTTCATTGCTGGAATGCCTTGCTATCAGTTTATACAGAAATATAGATACATAAGGGTGATTTTAAGAGTGTAAGACTAGAATTTGTCAGTTAGACTATCTGGTGGGAGTTTATCGGGATGCTTTGAACACAAAAACAAATTCACGTTAATTCGACCTCGTGTAGGAATTTTCAAGGATATATTGTATAAATACATTCGTGATGTCTCATGTTTCCTTTTAGAACTAAAAACTAAGAGGGAATATTAGACTCCGCTTCTCTCATGTTTGGTGTCCTCGATAAGGAAATGAATTGTCTCCGGGAAGGTTTTTTTGCCCCTATTACGACCAATGGGCTAGAGCTGTGGCCTTGAATACCACATTCTTCAGGGTAAAAGCCTGGGGTTTCATGGATGTTTTTTGGTGGCTCAAAATCCACATTAAACAGTAGGTTCCGGTCTAATTAGCCTAAATTGTGCACAAAGTGACCGTAGAGATCAAACCAAGCCAAATTAAATCTATCCTTATTATCATTAGCTTCTTATTGCACAATAAAATGTCATATCGCATAACCTGTCCCTATCAAAAGCCCGTGTAAATGTGGTGGAAATTCGATTTTCAAACTTAAAATTCATTGTACTTTGCCAGATAATTGAACAATTATCTAATTATCTTTGCTTATCGTCATGCCCTGCGTGGGCTGGATAACTATTATTATTGTAACGTGAGTTGCAAAATACAATTTCTGCAACAGGCATTCGAATATTTCATCTAGAGCACTGACTCGCCACTGTGTTAATCGTTACAGGTGCCATTATGCACATTTTACATTGAATACCAGCCTAAATATTACATCCGTCATATGTTTGGATATAATTAAAAAATGATATTACTCATTAAAATGAGATCCATAATTAGGTTATTTATTTTAAATAATATAACATTCCATACAACATGTTGTACATTATTTTATTATTTTAATACAATTAATTTGATAATTATCTTTCTTCAACTATTATTTTTTAGAAAATTATTTGCCACTTTTCTAAAAATATTAATTTATCAATAACTTATTAATAATTTTCAATGAAATAGCTTTAAAATTTATCTTCAAACACTATATTTCAAAAACGTTGTAACGTATTAATAAGAGCGGCTTCAGAATACATGATTTTCATCGATCCCTACGATAATACCAACTGTGGATCATCAGATTGATTAGAAATTCGTCACTAGCCATTCTTTTGCTTTTCATAATTTAATGACCTTCGTCAACAACTTAATGCATCCATTTCAACGTGTATTTAAACTACTTATTTAATAGCATATTTGATTATTATAAACGCTCGCAAATAAATCAACTTCCTTAAATACACATGCTACCGAGATTTGAACTTAGATCGCTTATCCCGAACATAAACGTTATCAACCGCTTGACTATACAGGACGTTAAAAGGCTTGCTTTGAATTAACTATAAAGAAAGAACCGTATATTTTTATGTATTTTTGCGATAGAATCAATTTTACAAAATGGTAATTGCTTTTGTATTGATTATCAGCTTAAACATTACGTCCGTACATAACTTTGTGTAAAAAGTATTAAAATTTATTAATCTTGTTCATTAAAAATTTGAGCATATATAATTTTACTTATTGTAAACATGATAGTTCGTTTTACATTGTTAATTGAAATCAAATGCAACTAATTTGATAATTATATTACTTCAACTATTATTTTTTTTTTTTGCAGAATAATTTTGCTATACTTTTTCTATAAATTTTAATTTATCAATATATTTATTGACTAACTATTTTTAAAATAAATCCACAATATAAAATGTTGAAGTTTTGCACCATTTTATAATGAATGACCTCAGAATATAAGATTTTTTATCGATCCCTACGTTAATCTCAGCAATGGATCGTCAGAATTTTAGCAATAAATTCGTCACTGAGCATTCTGTTGATTTTCATAGTTTTATAATCTTTCTCATTTGAACTCACATTTAAATCATGGTTTTAATAACATAATTAATTACTAGAAACCTGACTGAATCCATCTACCTCCATAAATAGTAGTGCTATCGTCTTCTCTAGTGGAATGGCTTCCTGTCAGTTTATCCAGAAATGTAGAGACGTGGGGTGGTTTTAAGAGGGTGTGTGAGATTCTAATTTGTTAGTTAGACTATCTGGTGGGAGTTTATCGGATTCCTCGCACACAAAAAAAAAAAAGAAATACACGTAAATTCGAACTCGTGTAGGAATTTTAAAGGACATATTGTATAATTACATTCGCGATGTCTCACGTTTCCTTATAGAACTAAAAACTAAGCTGGAATAATAGTACCCTCTTCTCTCATATGTGGTCTATTGATAAGGAAGTGAGTTACCTCTGGGGATGTTCTTCTACACCTGTTGCGATCTGATAGCCAATTGGCTAGAGCTCTGGCTTTTGGTGTCACGCGCTTAAGGTTCGAATCCTGACGATATTTTTAGTGGTTCTGAATCCCCGTTAAACTGTAGGCATAATTAGCCTCAATTGTGCACAAAGTGACCGTAGAGATCAAACCAAACCAAATAAAATCTACCCTTATTATCACTAAATTCTTATTGTACAATAAAATCTCATTTCACAAAACCTGGACCTATCAGAAGCCCGCTTAAATGTAATGGAAGTTCGATTTTCAAACATAAAATTAATTTTACTTTGCAAGATATTTGAGCAATTATCTAATTATCTTTGATTATCTTCATGCCCTGTGTGGGCTGGATAACTATTATTATTGTAACGTGAGTTGCATAAAACGTGAGTTGCAAAATCTTGAAAAATAATTATAAAAATCAAGGAAATCATATTAACAACATCCAAATTTTGAAGAAGTTCTGTATTCAAGAGTAAAATTAAAATTTTGAAATGAATATTTGGTTGTTTTTAGTTAAATATTCTAGGGTTTGTAAAGTGTGTCATAATAAAATATGTTTGGAAAATTCTGATGTAGAATAAAATTTATTATCAAGCATAATGCATGAATTTTTTGTTTTTATTTTTCACTAAGAATAAATGGAAATGCGGAGAAATGTTGGAAATGCAGGGAATTGTATAAAAAAAAAAAGTTAAGAAAATTTTATATAGTTTAAACTGTTGATGTAAAAATTGAAAAGACCTCCTATAAGAAGAACCCGATTATATAAAAACCAAATTATAATCAATTTACTATTTTAGATAAGTACAGGGATGTAGGAGTGTTCCTGGTAGATAGCACATTGGGCTTCCACCCTGAGAAACTTAGTTGATATAAAGCGGAAAGATATCGTTTCTATCCCTTGGATAGACAAGATGAATCCTTTAAGCATATTTAAGTAGAAGAATCTTTACTGTAGGATTTGTTTGGTATATCATTCTACGGTCACTTTTTGCACACTTTCGGCTAATTAGACCGGGACCTACAGTTTAACATGGATTCCAAACAAATAACAAACATCCATTCCACAGCCAGGATTCATACCCTACCAAAAGTCAGAGCGCTAGTCAATTGACCATCAGGCTGCTTATTCGAGGAGGAATATGAGAGTACCATATCAATTTCGTGCTTGTTTATTCCAAACTGGTATGGTAAAATGAAGTTGAAGGGTCACATGCACCTGTGGTGCATCATGGATAACGCAATACGGAATTGTAAATATGTGAATGTGGGGGCCTGAATGGCCGAGTGGCTAGCGCTCTGGCGTTCGATACCACAGGTTTCGGGTTCGAGTCCCGGTGGTGCCATGGATGTTTGTAATCCACCTTAAACCGTAGGTCCCGGTCTAATAGGAGCGTTGCGGGGGCATTGTTACTCCGCGTCCGTGGCTTATCTTCAAGTTACACGCGCCCAAAGTGAGTAACGTCTGTGCAGCGCTTGCTTTAAGACATCCAAGACCAAGCTGTCTAAGTGTTTCCCAGCTGCATTAGAACAAAAAAAAATATGTGCATGCCTGTTATCATTGGGGAATTGTAAAAAGTCCTGGTACTGTAAAACAGCAATTATCATTAGGTAACTGAAATCAATGTAGTATAACTTCTAAAAAGATGATATAAGCTCTAAACGCTACTCTTTAAATTATTTGTTGCCTTCTAATCTACTCTAAAGTGAGTTGATAAAAGTAATTGAAATCTTTTTTTCTGTGTTAAATATTTCTTAAAGCAAATATATTATAAATACATTTGAATTCTAAACAAATAATACTCTGTAAATACACTTTTAGAAACATGTTTGGTACTGTATACTAAATTTTTCATAAATTATATTATATGCCCAATATTTTTATGGATTTGTAATAAATGCATTGCTCAAAACAATTACAGAATATTACGATTTTTGTACAAAAACTTCAGAAGAAGAATTTTTTACTGATATATGATGCATATGGAGAGATATATCGTTTAGAGATATTAAATGGAATAGACAAATTCTGTCCATTTTATTTAAAGAAAAACCAAAAAAGCACAGTTCGTGCATATCATAAAAATGAAATGATTTTCCAGACGGAAATATTCGATAAGTATGGTTTCCCTTGACCATCATTGTCGTACACCTATGAGTTATAGAGTCAATGAGAATATAATGGAAAGATTAGGATATTTTCTCTCACTCTTGTATAAGAGAACTTTCAATCTAGTGTCTCTGGGAGTGATAAGCGACCAGCAATTCTACTTCCTAGAATGCCCTAAGCATGCTCGATTGGGCTCATTTCGAGGAGAATATGTTGGAGAAATCAATCGAAAGATTCATTTATCTAAAAGAAATTAGCTACTAGCCGAGGATGATGTAGCCAGGAATTATCATCCATGATAAGGGATTCATCCTCCATTGCCACTAAAACTCTGTGAATCTCATCTGTATATAACTGAATCATCAGTGCTGCTTTTGAGAAAATCATTAATTTTGACAGTGTATTTATTATTCCGCCCGATTCGAGGCTAAAAATAAAAATTGTTTTAAAATTTGATATTTGTACAAGATAATAAATAAAAGAGGACAAATGAAATTCACGTTAATTGCGGAGAAAAATTCAGTAATTTTTAGAAATTGTAAAAATTCTAGAAGTGAAATTTTAATTTGGTTTGGTTTGGTTTGTCGCTATACGATCATTTTGTACACACTTTAGGCTAATTAGAGCGGAATCTACAGTTTAACGTGGATTCCGAATCATTAACAACATCCATGCCCCCATCAGGATTCGAACCTGAAGCCTGGGGTACCAAAAGGAAAGAGCTAGCCAATTAGCTATCAGGATGCTAAATTTTAATTTGAAAATTTTAGAATTATAAAAACCCGACTCGTGGCTCAGTGGTAACGTGTGGTAACGCTGGTGAGCATTAGGGCTGAGGTTCAGTTCTTAATTATCACAATGCTTGACAAACGAAACCACAAGGGGCTCACTTCGGAAACAAGTGGCAACTCTGGCCTATTCTGTCTCTTCAGGGAAAAAGAGAAAAACAACACTCTGTCGATTCATCGCAGACCTCTAATTTTGCTTCTCCAAAACCCTCCCTTTACGAAAATCCTTCTAGAGGGGGATCAGCTTCCCTCAATTCTCATTGGAGTAGATATGGTCTATCACCAATCACGATGTAACAACTCATGATGTCCATATTCCATCTGTAATTGTTTCGACCTGTGAAAGTCTCACAGACAATCTCTAATCTGATGAGGTCTCATTATACACTCATGTCCATAAATTAAGGATAATTCAGAATCACACAGAAATTGAACTCTAAAATAAAAATTTCACCTGTAGAATTATCGCACACATCTTGAAGAAGAATATGCAAATTACTGGAAACCACCAGATGGCGCGGATAGTACGTCACAATGACGAGAGTGTAAGAGAGGGGTATATAAGGAATGGTGGCAAAGAAGTAAAATTGTTCACAAGCGCTTTAAAAAGACTTTCAGTGCAATAACCGCATAGTTATGGCACAAAGGAAGCATTTGAATGATTTTTTACGTGGTAGAATTATCGGACGAGTGGAATGTGGACGTACCCAGCTGGAAGTATCCGAGGAACTTGGAATCACCCAGAGTGTCATCTCCAGGCTTTGGCAACGATTCCAAGATGATGGTAATGTGAGTAGATGTTACAGCACAGGTCGCCTCCGAGTTACAACACCGAATGAGGACCGGTATTTAGCAGTTACTGCCAAAAGAAACAGACGGAGCACAGCATCAGACCTGTCTCGTCAGCTCTCTTCAACTACCGGTACGACAGTTTCAAGGCAGACCGTGTACAGACGCTTAGGGCACATTGGTCTATATGCTCGTAGACCTGTCAGATGTGTTCCACTTACCGCAACTCACTGTCGCCTGCGATTAACCTGGAGTAGAGAGCATGCATTGTGGACACCGCAACAGTGGTCTGGTGTGATGTTTTCCGAGGAGTCCAGGTTTAGTTTGCAGTCTGATTCTCGCCGGACTTTCCTATGGAGAGCGCCAGGTACCCGTTACCACCAAGAGAACACCATTGAACGACACCGCTACGGTGTTGCAGGATGGCTCGTTTGGGGAGGAATTATTCTTGGTTCCAGAACTAACCTGCATGTTCAGAGTGTAACGATAACAGGCCACATCTATCGGGATGTCATTCTGGAACAACATGTACGTTTGTTTCGGGGCGCCATGGGGGCTGAATTTCTGTTTATGGATGACAACGCCCGTCCTCACCGTGCAAACATTGTAGACGAATGCCTTCAATTGCAGGATACCACCCGTATGGATTGGCCAGCATACTCACCGGACTTGAATCCAATAGAGCATGTGTGGGATATGCTTGGCCGACGAATTGCAACTCCTCACCCCCTCCCACCTGTCAACCGGAACTTCGGAGGGCATTGCTTGATGAGTGGTGTAATATTCCCAAGATCAGATTCATAATTTGATACTCAGCATGCCTAGGCGTTGTAAGGCCTGTATTGTATCGTCCGGGAGACATACTCCATATTAACCATCATACTAACCATGTTATATTGTTTTTTGTAAATAGGTTCTTTTTGAAATTTGCTCCAGGGAGTAAAAATCGCAATTTTTATTAATTATGTCAAACATGTAGCATCTTTTTTACTCTTTACGTTTTGTTTAATAAATAGACTTTACAAATAAGTCAAATTTGTTTTTGCTTCTGTCTCTTTCTTTGCCTGAACTTCATTATCCTTAATTTATGGACATGAGTGTACATGACACTGAATATCTACTATCAGATTTGAGTGACAGTTTGTTCAAAACACAAATTAGTACAAAAACACTAATTGTATGTAATATAACTATCTACAACTCTGCTTATCTGCTGTCATATTTGAGTGATAGATTGTTATTATGTACTTGTCAAAGAATATATATTCCTCTCTCCTGGGAAAGAAATGCCACAGCTCTTCCCGTGAGAAAAAAAAAAAAAAAATTATACAAGGCAATATTAAGTTTTATCCTTATTTCGAAGTTCCACACAATTTTCTCATAAAGCATTAAATTATCATTTAAATCTTCAATATCTGAAGGAATTGGAATTAAATTTTTTTAATTTAATGACATAACAGTTCATAAATAAAATAGTTTAAACTTTAAGAAAATTTTAAACCAATGAGCTTTAAATATGTTGTTTAATTTTTAATTAAGTTAAGTTTAAAATACTAGTATTAGAAATCAATGATTTTACACTATGCATCGTTTCAAAGAAAATTCATTCAACAGAAATATTGTTATGAAAATTAATTTATAAGAAATCAACTGGTAATTTAAATTAAAAAAATTATTAATTTGAATTGAAAAACCATACCAGATAAACATTAAATTATCATTTAAGATAATCGTATTTTAAATCTATACTCCTCACATTAAAAATCATGTAAATGTTTTGATTCAGTCATTTAAATAATCTAGAATCATGTAAAATAAAATAAAATTTATAAGATAGTACTGTTGACGTAACTTTATTGTATCTACTGCTATAGCAAATTTCATTTGCTATTATAAATTTAATAAGCGGCCTGTTAGCGAAAAAAATCTGCTTTGAATTCGAATTTTCTTAATTTTGCCCAATTAGCAGTTCGATAAAGTATATGTTAATTCACTTTTCTCGCCCATGTGAAGTAATTAGAATCGGGTAATCTTTTAAATCTTTAGGATGGATATTAAATTAGAGAGTGTAATCACTCCAATTATATAATTAATGTGATGTGACTATTCCTCAGAGAGCTATTTTAATCAGCTGTCGAAGAATACTAATGATTTTATTCGAGACGAAAGACCGTCTACAATTCACTTAACGTTATTTCGGAGAATCATAAATGAAATAAGTAAACTATGAAAAGTTTAAATGATATTTGAAAGTAAGTATTTTAAAGCTTTCAGCATCAAATATACTGAAAGGTAATTAATGATAATATATTCATTTTTATATACATTATATACCCGACTCGTGGCTCGATGGCAACGCGCGTCTTTGGTGAGCATTAGTGGGAAGATTCAGTCCGCTGGCGGCTTTGTTGTAGACACTGTTTAAAAAACGAGGAGATGGCGTTTGGGGTGTTCAGCTTCTTGTCTCGTTAATCGGAATTCCTGGTGGGAGTTTTTCGGTTTTTCTCCCATACGATATGCAAATGTGGGATAGTTCTCCTTAAAAGTCTTCCCGGGTGTCACTGCCGTCCTTCTTCAGCGTCACTGAGTTAAGTCAAACTTCTACCAATGGGTGCTTCATTACAACAGAAGCTGCCCCTCCTTCCATGAGACCCCACGGGTTTTTGGACTTGGTCTAGATGTTGCTATCTACTAAATGGGATAAGAAATATATGCATTATATTTAATTTATTCCACTATACATTTTTTATGTTAGTGAATTCGAGATATCTGTAAAAGCCGGTAAGTTCGTTCATTGGGTTTGAGAAAGACGGAAGATACTCAATCATGTACTCTCAAGTGATCGCGAGCCTATGTCTTTGGAGTAACCTCAAGTATCACTTTATGTATTCCTGGGGTACGCGTGCCACACTTTGAAGACCACTGGTATAGACAGTATCATCAATTCAAGACCAAAGTATTTGTTCTCTTTCTCAAATACAAATTATGTTAGCACTGGTGGGCAGATGAAGCTGTTATGTCTTCCATGACATCTTTTAGTGGTAATTCCCAGTGTTGGTTTCCCTTATATTAGAAAACAGCTAAACTCCTATAAGACAATTCCAATCGCTTTGTTAACAATTAATACAATTAAGATTACACCGATTGATTACAAAAATTTAATGTGAATGCAAAATACACCTACGAAAATCAAACTTTGGTCATATTTGTCTCCTAGTTGAGCCATGAATTAAGCTGAGTAGGACATTCACGAATAGAGAAACGGTTTTAATAATTTTAAAAATCCAGATTTTCAAAAGCAGAAAACTGACATTTCAAAACGCATTGCCTTATAAAAGTCTGTGCAATTTATACACAATTAAGACATATTTATTATGTTAAAAATATCCAGAAATATCACAATACATTTTTATCGTTCAAAGTAGCATTTGATTTCTTTTGAAAACATCTTTTGTGTCGTTTAGAAAAAAAGATAAAATTTTATTAAAAGTAGCTGAATATGAATTCCAAAAACTAAAATTAAATATGGTGAATTTGTTTCTATTTGAGCAATACAAACAAAAAAACCAGAATATAAATATACATAGTGTAATCTGTGTGATCGTATGTGAAATACGACCTCATAATTGAGCTTACATAAATAAAATAATAACCTTTATAAATACGAAGAATTTTAATGCGTTTGCGTATATAATAAGTTAAAATTAATATAACTAAATTTTTACTTGTCTGTTTAACAAAGTTTCTTTTAAAGCAATTGTGGCTATAAATATAAAAGTATTACATTTCAGAAAAAAATATCTATCGAAACTATGACATATTGGCTAAACATTTCAACTCAGTCACCAAACACTCGTCTAGATATTAAAAAAATTATCAGGACCCAACAAGAGGAAACTTGAGTTTTATTTTGCGCTGTATCAAAATACTAAAAATAGGTTAAAATTAGATGAGGTCGGTATAATCTTTAACGTAAATATAATTTTCATAATCAATTATAATAATTAATCCCATAATCTTATTTTAAGAATGTAAGTTTAGATAAAACTTAAATTTAGATGTGTCTAGCATTATCTTTCTAACGTTTAATTCAAAATTGATGCCTTAAAATAATCTGATGAGTAAAGTAATATATGGTCATTTTCAAAATAAGTTCAGGTATTGTTTCTGCAATATTTCTAGAAGTATAATTTAATTTATAGGAAAAATCTTCAATTCTTCTGAAATCAAAAATTTTTTGTACCAGATAATGAACAGACATATTACTAAACTATTTGTAAAATAATTAGTTATACAAAAATTTTTGTTTTTCTTTGAAAATCAAATTTTGCTGAATTAATTTATGCTGAAATTTTAATAGTTTTAAATTTAAAAAATTATCAAACTAATTTTAAACATTCTGACGATAGAAACTGAATTATATGACCTATATAATGTTTCTAAAATTTAATTCAAAAAAGGATGCCTCGACATAATTACTGGGCTTAAGAGAAATGTATGTTTGTTTATAAATAAATGCTTCTTTTTAAAAGCAAATATAATATGTTGAAATTTTAATAGGTTTAAATAAAAAAAAAATTTGTCATAGTAATATAAAAAATAATAAACATTTTCTGAACATTTTCAGTTTATATTACTTTTATTAAAACCTGAATTGTGAATATTTAAAAGGAATAAATCACTGTTAATATAGAAAATATATTAATCATATAATTTCATAAATTAAACAAAGCTTCATTTTATTTATCAATATTTATCAATATTTTAATTCAAAAATTAATATCTTAATATCATAATTGGAGTAAAAATTAATATCTTAACAAATGTATGCTCGTTTTTAACAAAAGTTCAGGCATTGATTCTGCTTTATAGATTTCTGCTTGGAATTTCCAAAAATAATTGATTACACAAGATGATAAGCAAACATATTGCTAAATTATTTGTAAAACAATTAATTAATTATGTGCATATATAAACATATCCATAATAAAAATATACATAATTATATGTATACACAAATATACATTTTATGTTTTCGCAATTTATAAAATCTAAAATAAATATATTATACCATAAATGTTGTGCGGTTACTTGTGATAATCAAGCAATATATTTAGTAACGCTAATCTGAATCGGTTAAATGTTCGCAATTTAAAAGACTTTTCATAAGCAAAAGTTCATAATCGCTAATTTGTTTAATAAACAAAAGCTCTTATCGCCATGAATCATCGGATATTTTTATCTCACCTGTCACTGCCCACACATTTTATCTTGAAAGAGAAAGCAGTTTTAAAAATAATATACTTATTACCTCTAGGGAAAAATAGAGAGAGCTAATTAATGACACACAAAGCACGAAAAATATGAGGTTTAGTTTTCTGATATAAATGTAAGGTTTTATTAAACGTGTTTAAGGTCCATGTAAAAATCAGTAATACTTTTGAGTTGTAGTGTATAACTACCTATTTCTGATATTATCATTTTATATTTATTTAAAAAAAAATTCATTTAAATTCGAATTAAAATCTTACCAATCTAATAAAATTAATAATATTTATTAAGTTAAAAACTAAAATACACTCATGTCCATAAATTAAGGATAATGAAGTTCAGGCAAAGAAAGAGACAGAAGCAAAACAAATTTGACTTATTTGTAAAGTCTATTTATTAAACAAAAGGTAAAAAGAGCAAAAAGAGATGATATATGTTTGACATAATTAATAAAAATTGCGATTTTTACTCCCTGAAGCAAATTTCAAAAAAATTTACTATTTACAAAAGTTTTACTATTTACAAAAAACAGCATAACATGGTTAGTATGATGGTTAATATGGAGTATGTCTCCCGGACGATACAATACAGGCCTTACAACGCCTAGGCATGCTGAGTATCAAATTATGAATCTGATCTTGGGGAATATTACCCCAAGATCAGATCTATCGGGAAACCATCAAGCAATGCCCTCCGAAGTTCCGGTTGACAGGTGGGAGGGGGTTGATTAGTTGCAATTCGTCGGCCAAGCATATCCCACACATGCTCTATTGGATTCAAGTCTGGTGAGTATGCTGGCCAATCCATACGGGTGATATCCTCCAATTGAAGGCATTCGTCTACAATGTTTGCACGGTGAGGACGGGCGTTGTCATCCATAAACAGAAATTCAGCACGCATGGCGCCCCGAAACAAACGTACATGTTGTTCTAGAATGACATCCCGATAGATGTGTTCTGTCATCGTTACACTCTGAACATGCAGGTTAGTTCTGGAACCAAGAATAATTCCGCCCCAAACGAACCATCCTGCACCACCGTAACGGTGTCGTTCAATGATGTTCTCTTGGTGGTAACGGGTACCTGGGGCTCTCCATAGGAAAGTCCGGCGAGAATCAGACTGCAAACTAAACCTGGACTCATCGGAAAACATCACACAAGACCACTGTTGCGGTGTCCATAATGCATGCTCTCTACTCCAGGTTAATCGCAGGCGACAGTGAGTTGCGGTAAGTGGGACACATCTGACAGGCCTACGAGCATATAGACCAATATGCCCTAAGCGTCTGTACACGGTCTGCCTTGAAACTGTCGTACCGGTAGTTGAAGAGAGCTGACGAGACAGGTCTGATGCTGTGCTCCGTCTATTTCTTTTGGCAGTAACTGCTAAATACCGGTCCTCATTCGGTGTTGTAACTCGGGGGCGACCTGTGCTCTAACATCTACTCACATTACCATCATCTTGGAATCGTTGCCAAAGCCTGGAGATGACACCCTGGGCGATTCCAAGTTCCTCGGATACTTCCAGCTGGGTACGTCCACATTCCAGTCGTCCGATAATTGTACCACGTAAAAAATCATCCAAATGCTTCCTTTGTGCCATAACTTTGCTGTTATTGCACTGAAAGTCTTTTAAAGCGCTTGTGAACAATTTTACTTCTTTGCCACCATTCCTTATATACCCCTCTCTTACACTCTCGTTATTGTGACGTACTATCCGCGCCATCTGGTGGTTTCCTGTAATTTGCATATGCTTCGTCAAGATGTGTGATAATTCTACAGGTGAAATTTTTATTTTAGAGTTCAATTTCTGTGTGATTCTGAATTATCCTTAATTAATGGACATGAGTGTATTAGAAGTTAAGAAAATTCCATTTATCAATATTAACGAAACTATCACTAAAACACAATTGTGATATTTTCTTTTTTGGCTACATGATTCTTGAGGTTTTTACAGATGCATAAGTTTGATGGTGGTTATTTTTAACGCACTGAAAAAAGAATGTACCGAATGTTATCTTTTAACTTTATCCGAAAACGATCAAAGTTAAATATAATTAACTTATTTCAAATTTGTAATAGTTTTATTGACTTTTAATTACTTTTTAAAATAATTGAAAAATTTGAAAATCAAAATTTAGGCACAGTCATACTTGTTGTTTGAATAGTTAGAGGTTTCCTGTCTTTTTGACGCCAGATGTCTCATCATAGGCCCAATCTTTTTCGATTAAATGATGAATGCTAATTGTTATTCAATGACATCATGCGAACATTCTCGCAACTCGCTGATTAAGAAATCATGCATAGATGATTTCAACAGAACGAAGCCACCCCATATACCACTCGTCAGACAATGAACTTCCAAAAAAAGATTTCTATCACTCATCAGACAATTAATTCCAAGTAAATTTCTATCGCTTGTCAGACAATGAACTTCCACTAAGATTTCTTTTCGATCAGCTAGTATGTAAGAACCTACGGTTGCCAATATCGCCGTCTTAACCCCGCAAGAATTTCGACTCTAGAATGTGGCAAAAAAAACATGATGTTTAGACAAACCCAATCCCTGCAGGATTGGGGCCATCTGAATACCATCATTTCGTCCACAACATGGATATGCGTAACCAGGCATGCTTGGATGCCTATGATGATCATTTATAACAATTCCTGTGAACAATTTCATGTGCACCGATAAGTTGGCTGAGACTTTTCGAATACCCTGTATAATTCAAATTTAAGTTTTTGTTTTTTTTGCTGAAACTAATCTACAAATAATAATAGAAAAAAATTGATATAATACTTTAATTAAGATTGTATTGAAGTACATATATATATATATACTAGAAGACCCGGCCACGCGTTGCTGTGGCTTTCTTGTATTTCGTTCAATTATTAGATACTATAATTGGTATTGTTATCGTTTGCTGTCGTGGTTTGATTTGTTGATATGAGGGCCCTCTCAGCACGTCTACGTCGTGCCTCACGCCTACGGGCATTGTTGAGGTTAGATTTTTTTTTGGTGGCATTTTACTGAAAATGATAATTGAAAAATACAATACAATTAAAATAAAATCGGATATAATAATAAATGACTTAAAAAAAAAATCACAATAAAATGTAAACGATTGTTTAAGGTACACGAACACCTTCGAATGAATTTTTTTGAAATTTTTTATCTTTGTACACATTTTTGGATTGAATGTATCTAAAAACTATTGATTTCACATAAAATAATTTCATTATTCTTCTTATTATTTATTTTTTTTTAATTTTTATTAGCTAAAATAAGGGTAAAAATGCCCAAAAATTGATACTGTTACAAAACATGATAACTCAAAATCAAATCAATATTTTTTAAATTTCTAATTTGTATTTGTTTGTACTAACATATTACAGGGAATGGACCTCTGGTAAATTTATATCTTTATTATTTATTATTTTGTGCTAGTTTAAATGCTGTCGACACAAAATTCTTTCAAAATTTGCATGTAATTCCAAGCTTAACAATTAAAATAAAAAATATTTATGTAGCTATAATCATTTCAGAGGTCTACTACCTGTAAACATTTATGAAAAATATAAATACAAAGTTTTGTAACATTTGGATCAAAATTACTTGTGTTATGGTGTTTCACATGAAAACAAAAAGCATAAAAATTCATTTTGAGAAAAAGCTAAAAACAACTTTTAATTAGAGATATTACTTTTAAAAATGTTGTAAATATATTCAAATGCCATTGAATTATCAAGTTCATAGTCTTATTTATTAAAAAATATAGTTTTATTTTTCTTTAAAGCTCTAAATATTTTCTGAGCTTTGTTTTGAAAAAGTTAAAATTTGCTCGACAAAATTTTTTTTTTTTACAACTTCCTCCTATTTGCAAAGGGTTTTCAATATGAAATGACCTGGATTTAAAATATTTAGCTTTTTTGCAAGTGTTTTAATTAAATATATTCAAAACCTTTGAATTTCACATAAAAATATCAACTTTAGCTATTTTTTATACAATTTATTCTTTAAAATATGGATAAACATTGCAAAAATGTGATGTTGTAGCAAAACTTGATAATTCAAAAATAAATAAAACATGAATAGTTTTTTCCTTTGCAAGCATTTTTATGCTGGGAATATCCTTATGTAGGTAATATACTGTTTTCAAATTTATATCTTAATTATTTATACATTTTTGTATGCTTAAAGTTTGTCGATACAAATTTTTTTTTTTACAAATTTACAAAAATTCTTAGTTTAAAAACTGAAATAAAAATAATTTAGGAATTTAGGTTAATTTCCATGTTCTATTCCTTTCTTACATTTAAAGAAAACTTTTACATGAAGTTTCAAAGCATTTAGAACAGAAATATTAGTATTATGGTGTTTTGAATGAATACAAAATGCATAAAAATTCAAATAAGAAATAATTAAAAAACTTTTAAATGTAAATAAAAAAACAAATGTACATACATAAAAATTTTATTGAGCTTTTAAATTCTCCTTTATTAATATAAACACTTATTTATTTGTTTTATTTTCTTTAAATAACTTCCAATTTAAAAGTACCATTTATCAATTTTTCTTCGACAATATTCAAATCACTCAAATTCTTTGTTTTTCAAATAACAAAAGTTTTTTTAAAAAAAAATGTCCTTGATTTTCAACTTGCAACTATTATAATACCTTTTATAAAATTTTAATGTTATCATTATATCAAATAATTGCAGAGTTTACTTTATTTTCACACTTTTCAAAAAAATGCTTAAAATTCATCATATTTCTTTTTAAAATTATATTGTCTATATTATATTATCTTGCAGATCACATTTCATTTTAGAATTCTTAATCAAATAAAACACATGTTGACAAACTTTAAGCATAGAAAAGTTCAATGTTTTGATTCACAACTTTTCATTCAGTATATTTTATTCCAATTCAAATTTAGAAAATGTTTTTTCTTCTTCACAAAAATGTTTTATTATTTTATGATGAAAGAAATCACAAAACAAATGGAAAAGTTAATGAGCTTTACATTCTCCTTTATTAATATAAACACTTATTTATTTGTTTTGTTTTCTTTAAATAACTTCCAACTTAAAAGTACCATTTATCATTTTTCTTCGACAATATTCAAATCACTCAAATTTATAACTCAAATTCTTTGTTTTTCAAATAACAAAAGTTTTTTAAAAAATGTCCTTGATTTTCAACTTGCAACTATTGTATTACCTTTTATAAAATTTTAATGTTATCATTATATCAAATAATTGCAGAGTGTACTTCATTTTCACACTTTTCAAAAAAATCCTTAAAATTCATCATCTTTCTTTAAAATTATATTGTCTATATTATATTATCTTCTAGATCACATTTCATTTTATAATTTTAATCAAATACAACACATGTTGACAAACTTTAAGCATAGAAAAGTTCAATGTTTTGATTCACAACTTTTCATTCAATATATTTTATTCCAATTCAAATTCAAACTTAGAAAAAAAAAAAAATATTGATAATCAAATCAGGTAATACTTACATACATTTGATTTATTTCTCATAGAAATAATATAAATTTCATACAATATAATTTTCACACAATTTAAAGTAGCATATAAAACAATAATATTCAGAACATGAGAATTTTACGGTTATGTAGTACAGACATCGAGATAAGGCGCCATGTAACTTACCTTTTATTGTGGTATGTCTTTCGTCTGTGGTGGAAACAAACTTTTTACTCCAACGATGAAATTAGTGCAAATAAGAATTCTGCAATTAATTATCGAAATAGCAATAAAATAATCATTATATTGTCAGGAAAATGAAGCTACGAATTCCTCTAATTGCAGTATTGCAACCCTAAAGAAATTGGCTGAAAATTGGCAAAAATTCAGGGTTGCAAGATTGGCGCCTACCTCAATGCTAGATTTTAACCGATTTTGCATTTAAATACAAAAAATCTGAATAAGAACTATCCTATGTCTCAAGTTGGAACAAAACACACATTTAAAAAAAAAAAAAATTAAAATCGGATGGTTAGTTTCGGAGTTCATCGCGAACAAACATCGTGACACGGGAATTATATATAATAGATATATATATATATGAATTTCCTTTCTTAACGTTGTCATCCTAAATTTCACTTTTTTTCGAGTTGGATTTCTATAAAATATATTGGAGATATATGCCATTAATAACAATATTATTGTATTCTTTATTTCAATTTTAAATTTGTGCTTTAGCATAATTATAAAAACATTTTCATGTTTTCGCATATTATAAAATTTCATCTACATGATTGTATAATTTTTCAGAAAATCAATCATTGTAAATATTGATACACCCCAGTTAATGCAATACTTTTATATAGAGTTCTTTAGTTGTTTGTAATAAGAGATATTTATAAAAATATTTTTCAAGAAGATTGATGAAGGCTAAAATTATTTGGTCAATTAGATAACTGTTTCCATTTAATTAAATTATATTCTAAAAATCTTGTAAAAGATCAACCAAATATATTAATATCCTTCAAAAGGTCAATACCGTGGTGTTTCATGTTCAAAATCGCATAGTTATATGAGAAGCCAATATTTCAAATTAATTAACTATTCAATACAGGAATAGATTTATTTTCATGCATTCAGCTTCATTTTTAAAAAGAAATATTCCTATTCGTATGTTAATAATATAAGTTATATATTACATTAAAAATATCAGTCTATTTGTATTTTAAATTGAGTTATCTGCAGTATAGAGTTGAATTAAGTGGAATTCTCATTACGACACTTTCTCTCTTTTATTTGGAACGAAAAGAAACTTCAAATAGTTTTTCGAAATAACTTTCATCATTTGGCCATTTTTACAACTCGTTGAAATGATGCATAAATGTCTCTGCAGTACTTTCTGTATTTTTATGACCTGAAATATAATCAGTGACTAGATGGATGCAGCCCCCAGAACAAAAAAAAAAAATGTATATATCTTCACTGAAAGGTTGAAATCATTAGTAAAGAGACTGCATTGATTCATTTCCCTCATTGCGATTTCCTTTCATAAAAAGAACTAAAAAAATTATCTTGGATGTTTTCAGCATGATTATCGGCTGTTTTCCACTTAGTTTATTCCGGAAGTCAAATGGAAGGGATATTTTTAAAAAATTAATCGCTTTAGCGTATTATTCCAGATGAACAGTTTTGCTCCAAATTGTTTCCGGTGCAATTTTTTTTTTTGTATTATTTCCACCTCTTCTTTCCCGGTTCCTTTGATGGCTGAGTACATAAAGAAACATTTGAAATTTCGTTACATCAAGGACCATTTAATGCAGCTGAAAATTTGTTTCATTTACTGTGAAGGCCATTAAAAATATGTTTTTTTCTTTTTTTTTTTTTATAAATATTCTGTACGTTTATCATGCAGGGCACACTGTTTATAAATAGATATCCGTGTAAAGAAACTAGAGATTAATAAACAAATATGTACTTATTTTTTATACTCCATTGGATAGGCTTAAAACACTTTTAATTCTTATCATTACACTGCCAGAGGCACACTGCACATTGAAGATATGATTCTGATCGCAAAACTCACCATTGGTAATTAACAGATAAAAACTTTCTATTAGCTTACCTTTTTTGTCCATCCTTCATTATCGTCGCAATGAATAAATGCAAATTTAATGTCCCTGAAGATGGTATACAATTTATCTTTCATCGCAGCTGATTAGTGAAAAAATGTTCAAAACGTACAAGAAGCGTCATTTGTTATACTTATTTTAAACTCACGGGAACATCACAATTAGGCATTCTGTCATTAATCTTTTTTTTTTTCCCTTCTTTGCGGTAGCCTTTTTCGTGGTTCCTTTAAGGTGTCACAAGTGTTTTGAGGAAATTTATTTTCTTGGATAGCAGCTTAATTTTTATTAGTCAATTTGAAATATTAAAATCTTTAACGTTTTAAAAGCAATTCAGTGTTCTTTCACGGGTCGGTTTCACCTTTTAGAAAGAAGAAATAGAATGCAGTTTTAAATAAACCTCTGCCAGTTTCAATCTAATTACCTTCGACGCTCATTTAACATTTTTTATTCTTGAAGGGTATGTAAAAATAACTCACTTAAGGTTGATGAGAGTAAATATATTTTTTTAATGCTATTATTGAAACCAGTTTATATTTTTTTTATTCTGATGTTGAGAAGTAATCATCTAAAAAATATGTTTTTGGAATTCTAATATAAAATTCATGTTTTCTCTTTTGATTTAAAATAAATTTACCATTCGTTATTCCGTAATCGTTATTTTAATACGCGAAATTATAAAATTATAGTAAAATGTTAGTTTCATTACCTTAAGAAACAATCTAAAACATTTTATTATATATATTGTTCTATTGATCGGAATTCTTAAAAATATTCAAAAATACATAAATTAAAAACTTTAATCTTTCTTCTTCTTTTTCATTGGCGCAGCCGCCCCATGGTGGGTCAAGGTCATTGGCCTACTGGCAGATTTCGGGACAGATGTTTTTTTATGCTGTTGGTAGAGTTGTCAGTCCAACGATCTACAGATATTAGACCGGGACTACGGTTTAAAGTGGATTCGAACCACTACAAACATCCATGACACCGCCCGGGATTTGAACCAGAAATATGTGGCACCGAGCACCAGAACAAAATTTTAATCAACTTTTCCCAAATTGTATTTAAAGAATTCTTTAAAACTATCCTAATAGTAAAAAAAGATAGAAAATATTTATATTTATTTACTTTCAAAAATCGTATTTCTTAGAAAATGATTTTTATTATTTTTATATTTCCTACAAATAAAATTCTTGCAAGAAAATGGAGTCGTGTAAAAACACATTAGACCTGAAATGTAGAAATAGATTTTAATTGTAAGTGAATCTTCAGAAGCAGATCCCATAAAACTCCCACATTTTACAATTCCTTTCTATAGTAAAACAAAAGGTAATTGCTCTGAAACCAGGTTATTCCAGTTTTACATTATGTATAAATTAAAATTTTTATTAAAAAGCAGATTTGAATATAGTCTATTTAATTCACCTTCAATTTCTTTGTGGTACGTAGATCAAGTTTAAATATTACAATACAATCTTTCATTAATAATACAATATTATTACCAGTATTCTTATAGCGATAAATTTTCTGCAATAGTAATAAATAATTAATCGTAAAATGCATTGATCATATATATCTTAAATGAAGTGGTTATAATTTTTTGACAATATTCAGAGACAGACATTAATTAATGGGCAGAAATATGTAATTCTATATTAAAGATTTAAATAATTTAAAATATTAAAATTAAAATAATTTAAGATTAAATTAATTAAAGATTAAAATAATTTAAAATATTCAAATAGTTATGTATTTGAAACGAATAATCTATATAATCCTATTGTATAATTTGCTATTATGCTTTGGCTTACTATTACTAAGATAATCTATGAGTGAATTTCAATTAAGGCTCATATGTTATTATAACGTATTTTGTAGGAAGGTATTAGTCTCTGAGTTTTTGTGTCCTGATACTGAAACGTGAAGGAAATTTTGAGAATGTAAGACTAAATGACTAAACAAACAATATCGTTTTGGGGAAAGATAATTAAAAAATTTGATTTATTACACTATTCAAAAGTATGATTAAAAAATAAATACTAAAATATATATAAAACATATATATATTTATTTATACACTCATAAAACATTTATTAAAATAAATTTATTTAAGATTTCAATGATATGAAGTCTAAATGTAACTTTTTAATTAATTTTTTCATTTCAGTGGCAAATTAAACTGGAACAAAACAAATAAAAAAATAGAACATCAATAAAAATCACCTTTAAAAGGTTTGTAAATAACAAGTTAATTAATTTCAAAACTAATAAACTTGTGTACAAGTTTTTTAATACTTTTTTCAATGAATTTTTTAGCCTTTTCTAGATAGGTAAAAAAATAGATAAAACATTAGATAGAACAAGGTTTATAAATAAAACCATTATAGTTTTGTTGTTCACAGCATATATAATAGTTAATTTTTATGTATTGGTATACTTTCTATTTCATATAAAAGAGATACACTGATACACGTTTCAACGAAGTAATCATATAAATAAGAATAGAGTCACTCTAATCGTAAATAAAAACTCTTGTTATATTTCTGTGATGTTTTATCGCTAAAAATCCTATAAAGTTTTGTTTACATTTAAAAATATGTATTATTTTATTTTCTTGTTTTTTAAATGTATTTTATTATCTGATCCTTTAATAAGTTTCCATGGTTTTAATAATATTTAATACTTGTATAAAATTCTTGACACAGTTCCGACAATTTTTTTTACTTATTCATATGCGTATATCATTAAGTTTTATTAAGTTGCTGTTTTATGCTTAGAAAATGTGAGTTCGTCTTTGAAATGATACCCTAATGTTAGTATCTAAACATAAAGTTAGAAATATTTCATTTTGGAAGTCGGAAAAAATGGATTCGGTCGGGAAAAAAACCCATCTAGAGTGTCTTTTAATCTCAAATAAATTGCGTTCCTTTTTATTTTTTTCATGTTTTCCTTTTTCGCCGAGTTATTTACATTTTGATTTTACTTTAATGATTTGTAATCTAAAACATTTCTCATATGTGGAGGTTATTCAAATATGTCCATGCACAATATACATATCAAAAATAGGATTACCCGTATCATTAACAATAATAAGTTTTCAAATTAGAATTTTTTCTTGATTTCTTAATACGATTTTAAGTTAAAACTTTTATTGTAATTTAATTTTATGATATATTCCCAAAGCTTAACTATTAATTTAAAATTTATAATTTATTAATTTTTTATTATAATATTAATTAAAAAACAAACACAAATTCATAAATTTGTTTTATTTTATGTATCTAAATACTGTCCATCAAATAATTGTAGTAAAAAAAAAATTGAATCGCCATATAATATTGAAAACACATTGATATATTCTCTAGCAGAATAAGTATTTTTAATTTCAAAAAAATAATAAAATTTAATCATTATTTAACTTTTAATAAAATCTTAAAAGCATACTGTTAAAAAGGTTTATTGTTATATTTATAATAGTATTAATATCACTGAATTTTTTTATGCAATTTAACAAGATAATTTATTTGCTCATATCAACAATAAATTTTATTCTAATTAATAAGCTTATCAAATCTCTCAGTTTAATATTTCAATATTTGTGCAATATACAGTTTGATTTAAAGGCTGTTTTCTTTTTTTATGCTTAATTTTTATAAGTCAATATTCTGTTATAAAATCAAATATATATAATAAAAAAAAATTAAAATATAATATAAATATATATATATATATATATTATAATATCTAATGACATTAAAATAAAAGGTTTAGTGAAAAATAATCATGCACAAATAAAAATGATTTTGTCCTAGATAGTTATATCTAAAAAATGAGTTTTTCCTAAAAAGAATAGATATTATATTTAAATTATAATTCTTTTGGAAGTGTTTGCTCCAAAGAAAAACAATAATAATAATAATAAGTTCCATTTATCAGCTTTATAATATTCAACAGATTTTGATGGTAGTTATGAAAATCCAATGATTCCAAAAGTATGAAAATCCAATTTGACCAATAAAAACCATCCAATGTTGTCAATCTTTGTTTTCACTAACAACTAACATTTTTATAAAACTTTATAAACAGTGTAATATTTTACAATCGTTTTTTAATAAATATGATGTTTTATGTTAATTATAAAATAGAAGTAATAAGAAAATCCTTCATTCCCATTCAAATTCCAAAAATACCGATTCAAAATAAGTCATTAATTTCGAGTTTAATCATGCATAAACATTTCATTTGTTATTATTAGTACAAATGTTAAGAGATAGCATTTTTAAATTTATTTGCATATTTTTTAAATACAAGTTTCAGTATGTTCTACTGAATACAGCAGGGCATGATATTTTTAACAAAAATCGCACCAAAAAATCAAATGAAAATAAAATTAAAAGTGATAAAACACACAATGAAAAATTCTATAACTGAACACGTTTAAGAAAAGAAAAGTAGGAATAACTTATTTACAATATTTAACATAGTCTGTTAGATACTAGATTTACATCTGCAGGATTTTCAAAAATGTTATTCTTTTGAGATACATTGCTTCAAAGATTATCTCGATATGAAATCCTGATTCTAGGAATCTGTGAAGCAGTCGATGGAAGTATATGTCTGTATAGAAAGAGGTGCATCATCCATGAACAGTATTCCTACCTTCAAAAAATGATGGATGAGAGAGATCAGTCGAGCCATGGGAAACTAGACGCTGAAACAGAATAATGGGTGAAAGAACTTGAGGAAGACATCTTCATCCTCAACCGACCACACAACTGTGGAAAGAGGAATCACTAATAATACATCATCGTAGTACATGCTTTTGAAAAAACATGAGGGTAATCTACTCATCTTTAGAGTATTGCATATATATCTCAGTTATTGCTATACATTATTCTGTAATAAAGCAATCGGCGAAATAAATCATTAATTCATCGAGTTTTCCCAGACAGAATAATTCAGATATAAAATATACGCCATATGATTGCTGCCAAATTTAATATGTACTTTAATTCAAAATTTGTTTTATATAATTTATTAAAAAACATAATTAAAAAATTAGTAACCTTATGAAAAGTATGCTTTTTATAAAAATATGAAGATAACTTACTCATCTTTAGAGTAGTTCATATAGATCTCAGTTATTGTTATATATTATTTCATAATAAACTAATTGGCAAAATAAATCATTAATTCATCAATTTTTTCCAAACAGAATTATTCAGATGTAGAATATACGCGATATGATTGTGGTCAAATTTAGTATGTACTTTAATTCAAAAATTGTTTTATATAATGTATTAAAAAAGCATAATTATAAATTAGTAATTTTATAAAATAAATGATTTTAATAAAAGCATGAAGATATTCTAAAACTTTATATTATCCTTAAAATCTTTAAAGGATAGCCAATATATTTTAGTTATTGCTATACATTATTCTGTAATGATAATCCAATACGCAAAATAAATCATTAGCCAATTTTGTGCAAACGAAATAATTCAGATATAGAATATACTCGATATGATTGTGGCCAAATTTAGTATGTACTTTAATTCAAAAATTGTTTTATATAATTTTTTTAAAAACATAATTATAAATAAATAATTTTATAAAATGAATGATTTTGATAAAAACACGAAGATAATATATTAATCTTTAAAGGAATGCCAATAAATTTCAGTTATTGTTATATATTATTCTGTAATGATAATCCAATAAGCCAAATAATTCGTTAATTCATCCATTTTGCACAAACGAAATAATTCAGTTATGAATTATATGCGATATGACCGTCTGCCAAATTTAACATATAGTTTACTTAAAAATTATTTGATATAGTTTATTAAAACTGTCATTAATTAATAATTTGTTATAAAAATGAATTCTTAAATTATTTTATTCTCTGTATATTTTTCACATTTTACAAGTATTTGTGCCTGAACTAAATTTGTATATTTAAAGTGATAATGATAAAGAATTGCAAAAATATGATTCAATTACACCAAAAGTGCAAGTTTGCAAGTTTAATTATCACACCTGAGAAATCTTGTACAAACGAAATCAATTCAAGTATTCTATTTATATTTTAATAAATTAGAAATATTATGCAAATTGTAGGAATCATATAAAATATCTATGAGTATGGCTTTAGACTCTAAAAATCTGAAAATTGTTTATTTTTCAATTTTATGTACATACACATATACTAAAATTATTTAATCGTTAAACGGATTTAGTTATTAATAATAATCCTTTTTGGAAAGTAGACCCACAATATGCCGAAAGAATGTCTCTAATTCACAAAGGAAATCTCACAGGAAATCATAGGGGCGTAACAGATATATTTTAACAAAGTCAAAAACAAAGTTAGAAATAATGCTGTATAAAAATATAAACATGTTTCTCTATATTTCTCTAATTTTCTTACCTAATAATTTTTTTCATTGAAGAAAAGTAATATTTAGTTAACCATTATAAATATGCAGCGATTTCAAAAAGATTAATAACGGTAGGTTTCATATTTTATTAATATACAGCATAGTCAATGAATCTTTATTGCTCTGTTTGCTTAAACATTCTTAATTTACAATGATGACTACTGAATATTAGCATTAAATGAACTATCTTTATCATTATATAATATATGTTTATATTCATATATTATATATATATATAGATATTTTTAACTATATCCATCACTCTTATCAAATCTTATTCTTACATAAAATTATTGTCTATGAATTTCATGTTCTTATGTATATCTTTAATTTCATTTTGTCATCGAAAATGACATTTCATCAACACTCCATCAGAGCCGTAGAAACTCTACATAAGGAAATTTTATTAGCCAACTATTCCTTTAATCGGCTAATATAATTAGCCAACTAAAGGAATTTCGAAATTCGAAACTCATTTTCGTGAGGCACCTTTTAAATAAGCACATGCAGAACCCGCACTAATTGTATTCAACCTCAACGATTCACGTATTAGAAGCTCTGAGGTCGTTAGACATAAAGCCATTCCAAATCATTCGCGAACGGATTGAACAATAATTTAAACACGACGAGAAAAGGAAAGAAGAAAAAAAATTCGAAAATCCCGTTCTCAGCCGTTAGCTGTTAAATTCAAAATTGATAAGCAAAATGGTGGAAGGGAGATTTACCTCATCTTATACGAATCAGACTTTTATGGACGCTTCATATTTGCTGCTGCCGGGAGACTTTTAATGGGCATTAAAATGCAGATGCAATATTTCATGGGTTACGGTGGCTTCTTAATTGGTGTTCATAATCTAGTGGAAAATGAGTTGTAAGCTGCACCGACCCTGGAGCTTTGCATCTTGGAGGTTGTTTTCAGCTCGCGTGGCGTTTGGGGTCATGAGTTATAGATGGCTCATTAATTTTTATTCGCCGGAGTTGACACGAAATCTAAGATGGAACGACTAGAATTCGCTTGAAAGTATATGAGATCATGTGAAAGATGGCTTTTGGAGCATGGCTGAGAGAAACATAAAATGCCGAGCTCTTTTTAGAACAAACTCGAAGGTCATGCGACTAATAACGATATTGCATTAAACAAACAGAGGAATGAAGTGTCTGTTACAAATCATGTTGTTATGTCCACCTTCACAACAATTCCTGTTATTTATATATTAATTTATTTACCATTTATCATCTGTTATATTTCTTGTTATACATTTAATAGTAATCAAATATATATTTCATAAATAAAAGAAGTAATATGCTGATACTCAAAAAGTGATGAAAAGCTAAAATATCTTAAGAATAGGATTATTAAGTTCTATTATTAAGTATTGATATATAAGGAGAAGGATATACCCTTAAATAAGAAATTTTTGTTTATATTTCATATAAATTTAATTTGATATGTTGATGTATACTGAATCAGTTTTGTTACATTTTTAACTATCTATTCAATTGGATTGGAACCTGATGGCCGATAGTCTAGAGCTCTGGCACTCGATGTCACAGGTTTCGAATTCGAATCCCGGCGATGCCATGGATGCTTGTAGTGGTTCGCAATCAACTTTAAATAGCTTTAGGTCCCAGTCTAATATAACTATTGAGCGTAGGGTTGGCAACTCTACCCCGTAAAAGAAAAACATCTCCTGTCTCGAAATCTGGCAGACGACCTTGGGCCACTATGAGGTTGTTACGCCAACGAAGAAGAAGATCAATTGCATTTCTAGTTTGTCTGTGTTTTTACAATTTTCAACAAGTTTTTGAGTTATCCAACCCTGGGGGCTAAACCTCTATTATTAAGAGTTGGCAGGACAGAATCAAGTGGTTTTGTCCTTGAAATAAATAGATAAGGGAGAATGAACAGGGAGAGTGTCTGTGGTTTCAGTAGGAAAAATGAGAGGCTATGGTAAGTTTAAGATGAGAGAGATATGTAAAAAAAAGGCATAAGAGTTTTTCTGAGCCTTTTTGTATTAGTATAAAGTATGTAAACTTATATTTCAAATATTGTATTACTGTTTGTATCGTAAAGTTCAAGGAAAGGTTTTGTAGAAATATATTTGGGAAATTTCTCTAAAAGTAAAAGATTTATTGCCTGTTGTATTTCAGTGTACCTCATGAACCAGAATGCGTTAAATATTTGTTGTAGAGTAGTGTTCTATAACACTTCTAATAGCTTGATGTTGGACATGGCAACATGCAACCATATCGGGCAAGCATATTAAATGGTGGTGGTCCATTATATTGCAATGTAAATTAGAATTTTATTAATAATTGATATTTGACAGTAAATGCAATTTACGTTGAAAATGAGAGAGGAAACTTTTCTTTGGTTATATCGATATTTTTGATTGATGTTTTCTGAAAGATGCTGGTCTGGTTGCCAAGATATTTTCCTTGCTTGCTTTGGTTTATGGTTTTGTTGTCCATACGGATAATTGGTTTCTTGAACTTTTTTTATATTGAGAAAAATACTGTTTCGGTTGTATATATATTTATTGTTAAATTCCACTTTGAGAGTCAGACATTAATTACATTGAGATGTTTATTTATTATTAAAGCTGAATATTTTTAACTACTGTATTTCTAAAAATTAAAACCAAAGTTTTCAAAAATATCTCTTTTGCATGTATGTCAGTTTTGGATATAAGACGTGATAAATTATGAGTTCTAAGGAAATACTAAGCCTTTTTCACTTTTATTATTTTCTCTAAAGCACATTAAAAATAGAATTTTAGGATTATATATACAATAAAAAAAGATTATCACTATACCTTATATTACTGTAAAAAATATTTTACCAATATTTTTCATCTTTGAAACAGCTTGTTTCAAAAAATTCATTAAAATGCTTCATAAAAATGAAAATTAATAATCTTTCATTAAAATAAATTTTAAAATTTAATAAAATTATAATTAAGTTAAAATTTTTTTTTTAAATGTTTAATTTTTTTTTTTAATGTAAAATAATTTTTCATTAAAATGTTTCATAATAATGAAAGGAAAACATTTTAACTTGGATTACTAAACATGAAATTAAAAAAAAAAGAACAATAATATTGTGTTTATGAAACCATTTTTTTAAGAAATAGAATTTTATATTGTTAATAAGTGTAGTTCATTTCAAATGTAACTTACAATTTTTATTATAAAAATGCAAAATAATAATTTTTTAACTTTTCACTAAGTGCAATTTGCTTTATTCATTTAAAGGCATTTTTTATTAAAAATCGTCTACTAACCAATTAAAAACATTTTTCTAATACTTAGAATGTGTTTCGTCGAAATGAGAACAAATAAAAATGCATGTTGAAGAGAACAGTATGTTTTTCAGGTAGTACAAAAATGTAAAAGTTTCATTTTAATATTGTGTTTTTCTCTATAAAAGTAGAACTACCAAGATAAGAAAAAAAAAAGATATTTCACCATTGCGTCTTTATTAAGACACACTCTATTTCTAGACATTTAATTCTACTTATTAAATATAAATTATATTAATTTAATTCCATTTATTAAATATTTTAAATCGAAAATCGTGCTGAATATTAACTTGAATTATTTACGGCTAAAGATTTTAAAATTAGTTTAATTGTTGCTATTTTTTTTCGAAAGTCAGGTCCTTTGACCTCTCATTGGTCACTAGAAAGGCAGAAATTATCATATTCAGCGTCATTCAGGGTGCACCACGAGCGAGTTTCTACACTACAACCACAATTTCAGCCTTCAATTTTGAACAACAGCCACAAGAATGATACCTGTGTTTGGTTTGTCGCACTATGATCATTTTTTTTTTCACACTTTGGGCTAATTAGACAGTGGCCAACAGTTTAACGTGGATTTCGAACCATTAACAAACATACATACCATTGCTAGGATTCGAACCTGAAGCTTGTGGTACCAACGGCCAGGTGCTAGCCAACTGGTCCTCAGGCCTGACATCTGGGAGTACTCTCCCACCTTTTCGATTCCAACAGATAGACATCCCGGCCTTCAGATTTATCGTTTCCATTCGGCATACTTTATCGAGTTTTAAACCGAGCATTCTGAGATTGGAAACCCTACCCGCTGCAAACTAGGTTGCTCAGGACATTAAAACTGAGACCTTTAAAATTAAAATTCTATATCCGTTTTTGATAAGATAATATGGGAATGAAAAAAATATAAATAAATAAATAGTTCTAAAATAGCAGAAAATATAGCATGTATATGTAGTTTTCATGATGCTTATTATATAAAAAAAAAAAAAGCTTATTTTCTTTCTGACTTGATATAAAAAATATAATGTAATTTATAATATCTCGTAGTCACTTAATGTGGTTAAATAAGAGTGAAAATTGCAGAGGTCATTCAAATGCTTCATATAAGCACTCTGTAAGATTCACGAAAGAAATCTCCAGAATGTCTGAATATCCTGGACCACTTTCCTGGGCAACAGTTTCTTTTCTGTTTTTGTATCTCAGATAACAATTTTTCATCTTGCTTAACTTTATTTTTTTCCACCGCAAACTCTTTTTTTTATATTTTTTTTTCCTATCAACCTCTTTCTTTTCGATCTTTCTTTCAAGAACCTCCAACATCTGAGAGTGCTCCTAATGTGAATCCTAGAATCTCAATTATCAGATCCATCGCCTCGTAATTAGTTCTGACATAAAACGAGAAAAAAATTACTCAGGAAAGCTTAACAACCTTCGAGGTTCTCTTACTGGCATATTTAACGGAAAAACATGCATTCGGAAAAGAAGTGAATTGTTGGCTTATCCATATATTTTACAGAATTTCTTGTAAAAGAACGTCCAGAAAAGAATTAACAATGAGATATCGAGACAAAACAAGACTCCCGAGTAATAAATTAATGAAAATTAACCTACTTTATCCGGGAGAATCCTTTCTATCTTTAATTCTGAATTCAATTGCACTAAGTAGAGAAACAAACTAAGACTACTTAAAGCAAACCAGACTTCTATAAGAGGATTATCTAAGTTTTTGATAGCAGAAAAGTTTAGACTGTTAACAGAAATGAGGAAACAGAAATTACCTTAAAGAGAAAATATTTCCTACTTCATATTTTATATAAAACTACATAAATTATAAAAATTAAATAATTAATAGGAATATAAGACATATTCTTTATAGACTATTATCTATTAGTATCTTATTTGTAATTACATGTTATTTGTATCTTTACGTAATTGTATGGGTTAATAATATATTATCATAGATTAAATATTGTAATATAGATTATTTTGTATATTATTTTTAATATTTTAATTGTAATAGGAATCTTAATTTTTGAAATTTTTTAATTAATTTAATAAGGACGGAGCGGTCTCTTGAGTATTGAGTTGGGAAAAATATCACAGAAATCTTGGTTTGAAACCCGATAAGTAATATCCAACCAAAAGCTTCAAAGTCTAAGCCAACCCGACTCGTGGTCTAGTGGCATTTAACGTGCGTAGCTAATGTGCAGGAGGGCTGAGGTTCGAATCTGCTGACGATAAGGTTGTAGTCGCTGAGTCAGAAAAGAGGAGACTCGATGGCTATCGGGAGACACATTACCTCGCATCCATAGTTTCGCCTGCCTCGTTTTGAGTTTTCGGGGTTTTATCTCATACGATATGCAAATGTGAGGCAGTTACTACTAATAGTCCGCCGTAACTCACTGACATCCCCCCTCACCCATAGGTAGGCTGCTCTTAATATGCACGAGGCCCACCGATGTTCCACCCTCATCTTTCTAACTGGTAGAGGCTATGTAGCCGGGAGGTACGGGGATGAGTTGCTTAGAAAAGAAAAGCCTCTAAGTTAAGGATTTGTACTATAAATCTGTAGGCAGGAAGTACTTCCTGAATGTGTGAATCCTGGGGACACAGAGAGTCTCCTTTGATTTACTCTGAATAACATTAAATCTGCTATATATCTGCCATTGTAAAGGTAAATAATATCAGGCAAAAAAAAAAAAAAACCCAAAACTGAATATCTAGATTTTATAAATGATTTTTGGAATACATGTTTTTTTAAATAGCGTGCATATTTTTTTAATATTTTTCAATGATAATATTCATGACACTATTAATTACTGAAATTCGAATATAACATGTGTGCTAGTCATATTATATTTTTGAGTTTAAAAATATTTAATTACAAATAATAACCCTAATTAAGCAGGCAAGTGTAAAGATCAATTTACAATTTTACAAATATTTTTCCCATAATATTTTTATAAGGCCCATTTACAATTTACAAATATTTTTAAATTAAAAACTATGCATATAATTATAATTATATGCATAGCTATTTAAGTCAAATATCATGTTTTGGTTCTCTCAGACTTAATGATTTATTCTTTTGACGTTTTTTCAGACCTAATATTAATTTCTTTGAAATAAATATTTTTGATTACCTTTCAGACTTTAAAAATGACCTTTTTAATTCACTGATGAAAATGACATGAATCAGCGCTTGTATGGAGTTTTCTTGATACTGAATTATGTAAAAAAAAGCCCTTCTTTTTTTCTTTCCGACTTGATATATAAAAAATATAACATAATTAATAATATCTCGTAGTCACTAATTAATGCAGTTAAATAGGATTGAAAACTGCAGAGGTCTTTCAAGTGTTTCATATAACCACTCAGAAAAATTTAGGACAGAAATCTCTAAAATGTCTGAATACCCTGGACCCCTTTCCTGGACAAGAGTTTCTTTCCTTTCTGTTTTTGTATCTCAGAAACAATTTTTCATCTCGCTTAACTTTATTTTTTTTTTTTCACCGCAAACTCTTTCTTGATATTTTTTTCCCAACCAACTTCTTTCTTTTCGATCTTTCTAACATCTCTTCTTTCAAGAACCTCCAACTTCTGAGAGTGCTCCTAATGTGAATCCGAGAATCTCAATTATCAGATCTATCGCATCGTAATTAGTTCTTGACATAAAACGAGAAAAAAAATTTACTCAGGAAAGCTAAACAACCTTCGAGGTTCGCTTACTGGCATATTTAACGGAAACACGCATTCGGAAAGAAGGAATTGTTGGCTTATCCATATATTTTACAGAATTTCTTATAAAAGAACATCCAAAGGAAAAGAATTAACAATGAGATATCTAGACAAAACAATACTCCGAGTGATAAATTAAGGAAAATTAACCTACTTTATCCGGGAGAATCCTTTCTATCTTTAATTCTTAATTCAATTGCATTAAGTAGAGAAACAAACTAAGACTACTTAAAGCAAACCAGACTTCAATAAGAGGATTGTCTAAGTTTATGACAGCAGAAAACTTAACAGAAACGAGGAAACAGAAATTACCTTAAAGAGAAAATATTTTCTACTTCAAATTTTATTGAAAACTATGTAAATTATAAAAATTAAATGATCAATAGGAATATGTCTTATATGCAATGTGATTTATTAATTAAATTTAAAAATTTTAATGTCGTTTTTTTTAATGTCGTAGTTGTTTTTTTTTTAATGTCGAGTTCTTTGACCTGTCATTGGACACTACATAGGTAGAAATCTATCATATTCAATGTTATTTAGGATGCACCACGAGAGAAAATATATAAAATTTATTTCACCATTGTGTCTTTATTAAGACACGTACTATTTCTTGGCATTTAATTCTACTTATTTAATATTTTAATATATCTAAAATTCAGGCTGAGTATTAAGTTGAATTATTTACAGGTAAAGATTTTAAAATTTATTTTATGGTTGTTGTTTTTTTTTTTTCGAATGTCGGGTTCTTTGGCCTATCATTCGTCACTAGAAAGGCAGACACGTATCATATTCAGCGTTATTCAGGATGCACTACGGGTCACTTAGTACACTACAGCCACATCGCAACCCTTCAATTTTGAAACAACAGCCACAAGAATAACATCTGGGAGTTTTCTCCCTTTCTTTCGACGGTCTGATGACCAATTGGCTAGATCTCTGGCCTTTGGTACCACAGGCTTCAGGTTCGAATCCTGCGGTGATATGGATGTTTGTTAGTAGTTCAGAATCCACGTTAAACTGTAGGTCCCAGTATAATGAAAAAAAAATAACTGGAGAGCGACCAACCATCCAAACCCTTCTTTTCGATTCCAACAGAAAGACATTATGGCCTTCCTTCAGATTGAGTTTTGAGTAAAGCATTCTGAGAATGGAAACCCTACCCGTCGTAAGCCAGATTGCTCAGGACATTAAAACTTGAGCCTTTAAAATTAAATTTCTTTTTCCATTTTTCATTAGATAATATGGAAGAGAAATAAATATGAATAAATAAATAGTTCTAAAATAACAGAAAATATGGCATGTATATGTAGTTTTCATGATGCTTGATTATGTAAAAAAACCCTTTTCCTTTCCGACTTGATATAAAAAATATAACGCAATTAATAATATCTCGTAGTCACTAATTAATGTGGTTAAATAAGAGTGAAAATTTTCAGAGGTCGTTGAAGTGTTTCCATATAAGCACTCAGCAATATTTAGAAAAGAAATCTCCAGAATGTCTGAATATCCTTGACCACTTTCCTAGGCAACAGTTTCTTTCCTTTCTGTTTTTGTATCTCAGATAACAATTTTCATCTCGCTTAACTTTATTTTTTTTTTTTCACCACAAACTCTTTCTTGATATTTTTTTCCCAACCAACCTCTTTCTTTTCGATCTTTCTAACATCTCTTCTTTCAAGGACCTCCAACTTCTGAGAGTGATCCTAATGTGAATCCAAGAATATCAATTATCAGATCCATCGCATCGTAATTAGTTCTGACATAAAACGAGAAAAAAAAAAATTACTCAGGAAAGCTTAACAACCTTCGAGGTTCGCTTACTGGCATATTTAACGGAAAACACATTCAGAAAGAAGTGAATTGTTAGCTTATCCATATATTTTATAGAAATTCTTGTAAAAAGAACGTCCAGAAAAGAATTAACAATGAGATATCGAGACAAAACAAGATTCCGAAGTAATAAATTAATGAAAATTGACCTACTTTACCAGGAAGAATCCTTTCTGTCTCTCATTCTTAATTCAATTGCACTAAGTAGAGAAGCAAACTAAGGCTACTTAAAGGAAACCAGACTTCTATAAGAGGATTGTCTAAGTTTATGGCAGCATAAAAGTTTAGACTGTTAACAGAAACGAGGAAACAGAAATTACCTTAAACAGAAAATATTTTCTACTTCAGATTTTATCTAAAACTATATATATTATATTAATCAATATAAATATGTCTTAAATGTAATGGTACCTTATTTGCAATTAAATATTATTTGTATCTTATTTGTAATTGTATGGATTAATATATATTAGCATAGATTAAATATTATAATATAGATTTTTGTATATTATTTTAAATATTTTAATCGTAATAGGAATCTTAATTTTGAAACTTTTTATTTAATTTAATGAAGACGGAGCAGTCTCTTGTGTATTGAGTTGGGCTTCCTATGACAGAAATCTTGGTTTGAAACCCGGTAATTAATATCAAACCAAAAGGTTCAAAGTCTAAGCCAACCCGACTCGAGGGTCAGTGGCAACGTGTGTAGCTAATGTTCAGGAAGGGTAAGATTCGAATCTGTTAGCCATAAGGTTGTAGTTCACTGCTTTCAGAAACGAGGAGCCTCGATGGCTATTGTGACTCACATTACCTCGCATCCATAGTTTCGCCTGCCTCGTTTTGAATTTTCGTGGTTTTCACTCATACGATAAAATGTGTATTCAGAAGCAGTCACTGCTATTAGTCGTCCCGGAACTCACTGACCTCACGGAACCACTCCCCCTCACCCATAGGTAGGCTGCTCGCGATAAGCACGAGGTCCACCGATGTTCTGCCCTCACCTTTCTAACTGTAGAAGCTATGTAGCCGTAGATACGTGGGTGAGGTGCGGAAAAAAAGAAAAGTATCTAAGCTAAGGATTTGCACCATAAATCTGTAGGCAGGAAGGACTTCCGAAAGTGTGAATCTAGTACACAGAGAGCCCCTCCTGGGCGTATCATTCCAAAATGTATCAGAAAATTTTGGGCGTGTAAAAATAGGCAAATAGGCCTCTTTTGATGGACTCTGAATAACATAAAATCTGCCATATATCTGCCATTGTAGAGGCAAATGATCTCATGCAAAAATACACAAAACTGAAAAACCATAATTTGATATCTAGATTTTATAAACGATTTTTGGAATACATATTTTTTTAATATTTTTCCATCATAATATTCCTGACACCTTTAAGTATTCAAATCAGAATATAGCATGTGTGTTATTTATATCATATTTTTCAGTTTAACAAATATTTTAATTATAAATATTAATAATAGTTGGGACGATACTTGTAAACACCCATTTCCAATTTTACAAATATTTTCCCTCTAATTATATTTCTATACATAGCAATTTAAGTCATATATCATGTTTTTATATCATGTTATATATCATACGATTCATTTTTCACGGACTTAAGGATTTAATTTTTTGTCAATTTATAGATCTAACATATTAATTATATTGAGATTAATATTTTTTACTTACATTACAAACTGTAAAAGGACCTCTTTCAATAAAGGAAATACTTCTTAAAAATTCAGTTCCAAATACATATGTTCAATATAGACTTCCTATTCAAATCACTTTCAAAAAAAATTATTATGTATATAAATAGAAAAAAAAATTTCCAAATTTCCAAACCTTTATCCCGAATGAACACAAAATAATACACGAATAGAAACGGCAATGATCTGAGTTAGTTAGAAATACATTAATACCAAAACGCCGAACGAAAACATTCCTTCGTCGGAAAGACGAATTTTATCAATACCCTTTTTTATCCCTTATCACTCTACAAAGATACGTTACATTTCTAATAAATACAACTGAAAATCACGATAGAGGAAGATACAGCTTTAGCTCATTGCAGATTCATAAGAAATGTCACGACGATATTTTTTTTTATATATGCCCTGGAAAAGATTCATTCTAAAATTTTCAGAGGGCTGATTCGGAGGAAATCTGAATTCTTTTCTTATAAGCAGCTCTATCCCGGAAATTTATTTTCTTTCAAATAAAAGTAGGAAGTTTTCCAGGACCTCAGCTTTCCGTGGATATTTCGAAAGAGCATCTAAAATTGTTACGAATGACGATGTGTTTCTGTTTCTTTATACAGACAAGCATTCTTTTTCTTATTTATTTATTTATTTATTTGGAATATTTTACTGTCTGCAGTTCCTTGCTTTTTATTTCTGCGTATTTCCTTTCTTGTCCCCTTCCCCCTTTTATGATTCCTTCCAAAAATCATTTTATGCAAATTCCTTGCACCCGTTTTCCCCCCTCTGTCCCGTTCGGTGTTTTTGTTATTTTCGTTATGTTCGTCTTTCCAGTCTTTCATAAATATCGTTTCTTAGGTTTTATTTTTTATGAGGCATACATAAGTAGCTGGGGATATCCGTAACCTAATTAACATGGAGCATTCGGAAATTAAGCGAGAAGAACTAGCTTGGAAATGCCCGAAGACGACTGGTACACATTTTTTTTTACCTCATGTTGTGTAAGACATGCATTTATTTTCTTTCCTGCACTTTCTGAATATTAAGCGTATTTGATGAGTAAATTGGAGATTAAAAAAATCACCAACATCAAACGTACATCAAGATTGCCGTGTTTTTATTCCTGAAGTCCGTGGGGATTAAGTGAAATCTGATTCTGACAGTTAGTATATTTTTTTTGTCTGTAACTTAAGGCGAAAAAAATGAGCATCATTTGTATTTCTTAAAGTTTCTTCTGTTAACTAAAGAAACAAACATTTTTTTTTTCTTTATATTTTTCAATGCTACAAAATTTGAAAAGCAGAGTGCAGGATTTAGAGATATATTCACCAAATTTTGAAAAAAAAAAAGAAAAGTGTGTCGTTTTTGGACTTCTTCTAATTTTGAAAAAATAAAAAAAATCGTTTTTATATCTCTTTTCATTAGTAAATATTTCACATTGATAAAAAGAGTCTGAAAATTACAGGTACGCGAAACCTAAACTAAGGCTTTATTTCTAGAATTCGAAGACTCTTGTTAGATTAAAGGAAAGTAAAGAATGTCTATACTGTATATGTCCCTCATTATAACAGGTTCAAGGTTACACTGTTTCCTTATAGTGATAATGTAATAATTGTGTGCTTTTATGTTGATAATGATATGTAGTGATGTGACTTGTTCATCATTATTCAGGATGCAGAGCGAGCGACTTTCTACACATCAATCACTACATATTCCTTCAATTTGACGCAGCAACCCCAATAATAACAGCTAATAGTTCTCTTCCTCCTTTCCGCTTCAAACAGAAACACATTCCGGACTTCAGATTTATCGTACCACTTTCAGTATACCTTATCAAGTATTGTGCCAAGCCCTCTAGGATCGGAAACCCAACCCGCTGTAAACTAAGCTGCACCGGGCATTAAAACTTGAGCCTTTAAAATTAAAGTTCTTTTTTCCGTTTTTGATGAGAAAATATAAAAGACGAAAAAAATATGAATATAAAAATAGTTCCAAAATATCAGGAAATTGAAATGAATCAGCACGTGTTATATAGTTTTCTTAATACTTAATTATGTAAAAAATGATTTCTTTTTCTTTCTGACTTGATATATAAAAAATATAAAGTAATTAATAATATCTCGTAGTCACTAATTAATGTAGTTAAATAAGAGTGAAAATTGCAGAGGTCGTTCATGTTTATCATATATGTACTCAGTGAGATTTAGGGAAAAAAAATCTCTAGAATGTCTGAATATCCTGGACCACTTTCCTGGGCAACAGTTTCTTTCCTTTCTGTTTTTGTATCTCAGATAACAATTTTTCATCTCGCTTAACTTTATTTTTTCCACCACAAACTCTTTCTTGATATTTTTTTTTTTCTTACCAACCTCTTTCTTTTCGATCTATCTAACATCTCTTCTTTCAAGAACCTCCATCTTCTGAGAGTGCTCCTAATGTGAATCCAAGAATCTCAATTATCAGATCCATCGCATCGTAATTAGTTCTGACACAAAACGAGAAAAAAAAAAATTACTCAAGAAAGCATAACAACCTTCGAGGTTCTCTTACTGGCATATTTAACGGAAACATGCATTCGGAAAGAAGGGAATTGTTGGCTTATCCATATATTTTACAGAAATTCTTGTAAAAGAACGTCCAGAAAAAGAATTAACAATGAGATATCGAGACAAAACAAGACTCCTGAGTAATAAATTAATGAAAATTAACTTACTTTATCCGTTAGAATCCTTTCTATCTTTCATTCGTAATTCAATTGCACTAAGTAGAGAAACAAACTAAGACTACTTAAAGCAAACCAGACTTCTATAAGAGTATTGTCTAAGTTTATGGCTGCAAGAAAGTTTAGACTGTTAACAGAAACGAGGAAGAAATTACCTTAAAGAGAAAATATTTCCTACTTCAGATTTTATCTAAAACTATGTAAATTATAAAAATTAAAATAATCAATAGGAATATGTTTTATATGCAATGAGATCTTATTTGTAATTACCTGTTATTTGTATCATATATGTAAACGTATGGGTTAATATATATTAGCATAGATTAAATATTGGTAATGTATTATTTTAGGTATTTTAATTGTAATAGGAATCTTAATTATAATTGTAATAATCGATAGGAATATGTTAGAAATCTTAATTTTTGGAATTTTTTACTTAAATTAATAAGGAAGAGTTGGGCTTCCTATCAAAGAAATCTTGGTTTGAAACACGGTCAGTAATGTAAAACCGAAAACTTCAGAGCCTAAGCCAGCCCTACTCGTAACCCAGTGGCAACGTAAGTCGCCAGCGTGCAGGAGGGCTGAGGTTCGAATATATTGGTTGCAGAGTTGTAGTCACTGCTTTCATAAGCGAGGAGTTTCGATGGCAACTGGGACAATGTGTCTCGCATTGATAGTCGGGCTGCCTCGTGGAAGTTTTCCCTGGTTTTCTCCCATACAACACGCAAATGCGATGTAGTTACTCCTAAAAGTCCTCCCGGAAGGTACTGTCTTACCCCTTCAGTGGGTTATTTGTGGTATAAACAAGGCCCAGCAGTGTTCCCCCTCACATTTCTAACTGATAGGAGCTACATAGTTATACGTACGGGTATGAGAAATGGAGAAAAAGAAATGCGTCTAAGCCAAGGATTTGTACGACAAATCCGTAGACCAGAAAGTACTTCCAAAAGTGAAAATTTCCTACACAGAGAGCCACACCTGAAGCGTATCACTCCAAAATGTCTCAGAAAAATTTGAGGCCATAAAAGTAGGCCTCTGTTGATGCACTATGAATAACATTAAATCTTCTATATATTTGTCATTGTAGAGGCAAACGACCTCAGGCAAACATGAGATAATTAAAAACAACAATTTAATTTGATATCTAGATTTTATAAATGATGTTTGGAATAAATATTTTTAAATAGCTTCCATAATTTTTTAATATCTTAATTTTAAATATTTTCCCATCATAATATTCACTATATCATCCATTTCCCATCATAATAGTCACTATTAATTATCCAAATTCGAATATAGCATGTGTGTTAGTCATATTATATTTTTTGAGTTTTCAAAAATATATTAATTATAAATAATGATCCTAATTGAGCAGACAAATGTAAACATTTACAATTTTAAAAATATTTTTCCCTCTAATTATAATTATACGCATAGCAATTTAAGTTATATATCATGCATTATATAATGTCATATATCATATGATTCCTTTCTCTCAGACTTAATGCTTTAATTTGTCAACTTTCTTTTAGACCTAATATTATTTTTTACTGAAATTGATATTTTTGCTTACCTCTCAGACTTTAAAATGACCTTTTAATACAAAAATGTTCAGCAGATATTGTTTTCCTGATACAAAAAAAAATACTTTTTAAAATTCAGTTTCGAATACATGTGTTCAATATAGACTTTCTATTTAAATGTCTTTCAAAAAAAAATTATTACGTATATAAACAGAAAAAGAAATTCCAATTTCCAAACCTTTATCCCGAATGAACACAAAATAATACATGAATAGAAACGGCCATGACCTGAGTTAGTTAGAAATACATTGATACCAAAACGCCGAACGAAAACCTTCCTTCGTCGGAAAGACGAATTTTATTAATACCCTTTTTTATCCCTCATCACTCTACAAAGATACGTTACATTTCTAATAAATGCAACTGAGAATCACGATAGAGGAAGATACAGCTTTAGCTCATCGCAGATTCATAAGAAATGTCAGGGCGATATTTTGTTTTTTTATACAGGGGAAAAGATTCATTCGAAAATTTTCAGAGGGCTGATTCGGAGGAAATCTGAATTCCTTTCTTATAAGCAACTCTATCCCGGAAATTTATTTTCTTTCAAATACATGTATGAAGTTTTCTAGGACCTCAGCTTTCCGTGGATATTTTGAAAGAGTATCTAAAATTGTTACGAATGACGATGTGTTTCTGTTTCTTTATGCAGACAAGCATTCTTTTCTTATTTATTTATTTATTTATTTGGCATATTTTACTGACTGTAGTTTTTCTTCTGTAGCTTCCTTGCTTTTTATTTCTGCGTATTTTATTTTCTTGCCCCCCTCTCTTTTACAATTCCTTCCAAAAATCATTGTATGCAAATTCCGTCCCCGTTCCCCGGCCCTTTCGTTGTTTTTGTTATTTTCGTTATGTCGTCTTTCTAGTCTTTCATAAATATCGTTTCATAGGTTTTATTTTTATGAGGCGTACAGAAGTAGCTGGGGATATCCGTAACCTAATTAACATGGAGCATTCGGAAATTAAGCGAGAAGAACTAACTTGGAAATGCCCGAAGACGAATGGGACAATTTTTTTACCTCATGTTTTGTAATACAGGCATTTATTTTCTTTCCTGCACTTTCTGAATATTAAGCGTACTTGATGAGTAAATTGGAGATTAAAAAAAATCTCCAGCATCAAACGTACATTAAGATTGCCATGTTTTTTTATTCATGAAGTCCGTGGGGATTAAGTGAAACCTGATTTTGACAGTTAGTAGATTTTTTTTTTTAGTCCGTAACTTAAGGCGAAAAAATGCTGATCATTTGTATTCATTGAAGTTTCTTCTGTTTACTAAAAAAACAAATATTCTTTTTTTTTTTCACTGCTACAAAATTTGAAAAGCAGAGTATATGATTTAAGCATATATCCACCAAATTTTGAAAAACAAGAAAAACATGTCGTGTTTGGATTTCTTCTAATTTTGAAAAATAAAAAAAACATTTTTATCTTTCTTTTCATTATTAAATATTTCACAGTAATAAAAAGAGTTAGTGGTACGTGAAACTTAAGTAAAGACCTTATTTCTAGAATTTGAAGATTCTTGTTTGGTTAATGGAATATAAAGAATGTCTATACTGTATATTGCCCCTCAATATAACAGGTTCAAGGCTACATTCAAGTTCAAGGCTACATTCAGGTTCAAGGTTTATTATTGTGATAATGTAATAATTGCGGCTTTTATGTAGATAATGATAGGTAGAAATGTGCCCTTTCAGCCTTATTCAGGTTGCACTATGCGCGACTTTCTGACTGCAATCACATTATGTCCCTTCAATTTTGAAACAACAGCCACAAGATGTACAGCTGATAGTTCTCTTCCTCCTTTCCGATTCCAACAGAAACGCATTCTGGCCTTCAGATTTATCGTACCCATTCGGTATACCTTAGCAACTATCGAGCCAAGCACTATGGGATTGGAAACTCAACCCGCAGTAAACCAGGTTGCTATGGATATTAAAACTTGAACCTTTAAAATTAAAATTATTTTTACCGTTTTTGATTAGAAAATATGAAAGACAAAAACAATTTGAATAAATAAATAGTTCCAAAAGATAACAGGAAAATGACAGGAATCAACGCGTGTATGTAGTTTTCTTGTTACTTAATTATATAAAAATGCCTTCTTTTTCTTTTTTGACTTTATATATAAAAAATATAACGTAATTAAGAACATCTCGTACTCACTAATTAATGTAGTTAAATAAGAGTGAAAATGGCTGAGGACGTTCAAGTGTTTTATATGCGCACTCAGCAAAATTTAGGAAAGAAATCTCTAGAATGTCTTAATATCCTGGACCACTTTCCTGGGCAGCAGTTTCTTTCCTTTCTGTTTTTGTATCGCAGATAACAATTTTTCATCTCGCTTAACTTTATTTTTTTTCCACCACAAACTCTTTCTTGATATTTTTTTTTTGTTACCAACCTCTTTCTTTTCGGTCTTTCTAACATCTCTTCTTTCAAGAACCTCCAACTTCTGAGAGTGCTCCTAATGTGAATCCAAGAATCTCAATTATCAGATCCATCGCATCGTAATTAGTTCCGACATAAAACGAGGGAAAAAAATTACTCAGGAAAGCTTAACAACCTTCGAGGTTCGCTTACTTGCATATTTAACGGAAACACGCATTCGGAAAGAAGTGAATTGTTGGCTTATCCATATATATTACAGAAATTCTTATAAAAGAACATCCAAAGAAAAGAATTAACAATGAGATATCGTGACAAAACAAGTCTCCCGAGTAATAAATTAATGAAAATTAACCTACTCTATCCGGAAGAATCCTTTCTATCTTTCATTCTTAATTCAATTGCACTAAGTAGAGAAACAAACTAAGACTACTTAAAGCAAACCAGACTTCTATAAGAGGATTGTCTAAGTTTATGGCAGCAGAAAAGTTTAGACTGTTAACAGAAACGAGGAAACAGAAATTGCCTTAAACAGAAAATATTTCTTACTTCACATTTTATCTAAAACTATATAAAGTATAAAAAATAAATGATCAATGTGAATATGTTTTATATGTAATGGTACCTTATTTGCAATTGCATGTTATATGTATCTTATATGAAATTGTATATGCTAATATATATTAGCGTAATTAAATATTGTAAGATTTGTGTATTATTTTAGGTATTTTAATTGTGAAAGGAATTGTAATTGTAATTGTAATAAGAATAGGAATCTTAATTTTGGGAATTTTTTTACCTAATTTAATAAGGAAGGAGCGCTCTTTTTGAGTAACGATTTAGGCTTTCTATCAAAGAAATCTTGCTTTGAAACACTCTAAGTAATGACAAATCGAAAGCGTCAGAGTCTAAGCCAGTTCAACTAGTAGCCCAGTGGCACAGCTAGCGTGCAGGAGGGCTGAGGTTCGAATACGTTGGCACCATTGCTCTAATGCCTGCTTTCAGAAACGAGGATTTGATGGCAATTGAGACAATCTGTCTTGCATCGGGAGTTTATCAGGAGAGTTTATTGGGAGTTTCGCGGGTTTCGGCCTTATGACACGCAAATGTGAGGCAGTTACCCATAAAAGTCCTTCTAGTAAGGCACTTTTCTTCATTCCTCGATTGGCTGTTTGTGGTATGCACGAGGCCCACAGATGTTCCACCCTAACCCACTCGTAGGGCTACATAGCCCTAGGCACGGGGTGGGGTGTGGAGAAAAGGAAAGCGTTCAATCCAAGGATTTGTACGAAAATCTGTAGGCCAGAAAGTACTTCACGAAAGTGTGAATCTCTTACACAAAGAGTTACCCTGAGCCTGCCGTCCGAAATTGTCTCAGGAAAATTTAGATGCACAAAAGTAAGCCTATTTTTTGATGCACTCTTAATAACAGTAAATCAGCTATATATCTGCCATTGTAGAGGCAAATGTCCTCAGACAAAAAATGCATAAAATTAAAAACTAGCAATTTAATTAGATATCTAGATTTTATAAATGATTTTAAGAATACATATTTTTAAAAAGCGTGTATAATTTTTTAATATCTTAATTTTAAACATTTTTCCATCATAACATTCAATTAATTATTTATTACTCAAATTCGAATATGGCATATATGTTAGTCATATTATGTTTTTTGTGTTTAAAATTATTTTAATTATAAATACTAATCCTAATTGAGCAGGAACTTGTAAACATCCATTTACAATTTCACAAATATTTTTCCTCTAATCATAATTATATGCATAGCAATTTAAGTTATATATCATGTCTTGGTTCTCTCAGCCTTGATGCTTTAATATTTTTGTCTTTTTTTTCAGACAGATATTAATTTGAATTAAAATTAATAGTTTTACTTACCTTTCAGACTTTAAAAATGACCTTTTAACACACCTGCAGATATTGTTTTCCTGATACAAGAAAATAGTTTTTTAAAATTCAGTTTCCAATATATGTGTTCAATATAGACTTTCTATTTAAATCTCTTTCAAAGAAAAAAATTACCATGTATAGAAATAGAGAAAATTTTCCTAGATTTCCAAACCTTTATCCCAAATGAACACAAAATAATACACAAATAGAAAGAGCAATGACCTGAGTTAGTTAGAATTACATTGATACCAAAACGCCGAACGAAAACCTTCCTTCGTCGGAAAGACGAATTTTATCAATACCCTTTTTTATCCCTTATCACTCTACAAAGATACGTTACATTTCTAATAAATACAACTGAAAATCACGATAGAGGAAGATACAGCTTTAGCTCATCGCAGATTCATAAGAAATGTCAGGCCGATATATATATATATATTTTTTTTATACCGGGAAAAGATTCATTCTAAAATTTTCAGAGGGCTGATTCGGAGGAAATCTGAATTCCTTTCTTATAAGCAACTCTATCCCGGAAATTTATTTTCTTTCAAATACAAGTATGAAGTTTTCCAGGACCTCAGCTTTCCGTGGATATTTTGAAAGAGTATCTAAAATTGTTACGAATGACGATGTGTTTCTGTTTCTTTATGCAGACAAGCATTCTTTTCTTATTTATTTATTTGGAATATTTTACTGTCTGCAGTTCTTTCTTCTGCAGCTTCCTTGCTTTTTATTTCTGCGTATTTCATTTCTCCCCCTCCCCTTTTACGATTCCTTCCAAAAATCATTTTATGCAAATTCCGTGCACCCGTTCCCCCCTGTCCCTTTCGGTGTTTTTGTTATTTTCGTTATGTTCGTCTTTCCAGTCTTTCATAAATATTGTTTCTTAGGTTTTATTTTTTATGAGGCATACAGAAGTAGCTGGGGATATCCGTAACCTAATTAACATGGAGCATTCGGAAATTAAGCGAGAAGAACTAGCTTGGAAATGCCCGAAGACGAATGGGACATTTTTTTACCTTACGTTTTGTAAGACATGTATTTATTTTCTTCCCAGCACTTTCTGAATATTAAGCGTATTTGATGAGTAAATTGGAGATTAAAAAAATCAAACATACATCAAGAATGCTGTGTTTTTATTCCTGAAGTCTGTGGGGATTAAGAGAAATCTGATTTTGACAGTTAGTAGTTTTTTTTTTTTTTTAGTCCGTAACTTAAGGCAAAAAAAAAAATGCTGATCATTTGTATTCATTAAAGTTTCTTCTGTTTACTAAAAATAATTTTTTATTTTCAATGCTACAAAATTTGGAAAAACAGAGTACATGATTTAAACATATATCCCCCAAATTTTGAAAAACAAAAAAAGCATGTCGCTTTTGGATTTCTTCTAATTTTGAAAATAAAAAAAAAAAAAAAAACTTTTTTATCTCTCGTTTCATTATTAAATATTTCACAGTGATAAAATAAGTCTGAAAATTAGTGATATGTGAAACCTATATTAAGACCTTATTTCTAGATTTCGAAGATTCCTTTTAGATTAATTGAAAGTAAAGAATGTCTGTATTGTATATTGGCCTCATAAAACTTTCATTATAACAGGTTCAAGGTTACACTGTTTTCTTATAGTGATAATGTAATAATTAAATGCCTTTATAATGATAATGATAACATTTACAAGAAGAGCAGTGAGATATATAAAGAAGATATAGTCAAACTTGTTTTTATGTGGTCTTTTTTTTTTTTTTTTGTGCAATTGTTTTAATGCAGGATATAAAAATTCCATTAAATGCATATTATGAATGAAAATTAATTCAAAAATAAAACAACAGATGGCAGAGGACAGTTAAAATAACATGCAAATCAAATAAAAAAAAAAATCCAACAGAGTCTCACTTAATATTATATCACCCCATTACCACTAATACTATTAGATGCGAGGTAGTGCTACGTCGCGAGGTTTAGATTTACATATTTTCTAATGTGGAATTTTTTATGAGATCTCTATTTACAGTATAAAAATTTTTTTTTTTTTTTTAATGTGTTGAAAATAATATATTTTATATTTACTTATGAAGTTTCAAGATATTTTTTCATACAATTTCTGTTATGGAGTCCCTATCCTCCGCACAAAAACAGATTTGACTGTACAGTATATGTGAATTTCAATAATACTATCCATCCATTTTATAAGTTTATACTTTTCTACATCTAAAAAATTAACACATAATTTCTTTAAATAAAATTCAAAGATATTATTATGAAAATGTATTTGATTACAAACATAAATGACATCCAATATAGAATAAAACCAATTGAATAAAACAGATCTACTAAAATTGTTAATTTTTGAAAAACTTTTATGAGAAAATTAAAAATTAATTATTTTGCTGATTACTTTCAAATGAATAAAATTTTTAATTCAATTCAATTAATTTTAAATCCACTAAAATATGGCTTTGTGTATATATATATTTAAAATAGAGAAAATATAAGGAAATTTTCATTGTGATAGCAACGTAACCGAAATTTATAATGGTTAACTTTATTTCAAACGCAAAAGAATAATTCTAGAGATAAATTTTACATTTTTTTCAAAGTTGGAAAATGTGTAAAACTTCTTATTCAAATACGTTCTCTTATTTGTAGGCAAAATACTTACTAGAAACTTTTTTTTTATTTATTTCTCCACTTTAAATTTTTTTTTTTACAATACATAATAAACTGATCATTTAAACTTATTTTAATAATGTTTTGTTTGTTAACTAATTTTAGTCCCATTTGATATATCACTTTAACTTGGAAAAAAGTTTTGGATGCGATCACAGATTTCACTGCTCATAGTTGAAATTTGAAGTCCAAAAATTATTCTTTTTAATAAAGACGGTGAACCAAAAGAGTAGAATCTTTGAAATCATTTACAAAATATTAACATTCACTTATGTTATATGTAAGCATTTTTTTTTTATTTTCAATGTCAAGAGAAAATGACAAACTCTTACGAGATAAAAAAAACAGTATAAATAGCACTCCAATATCTTTTCACATCCCCACGTCAGGTCGAGTGTATAGTGCCTGTCCATGATCTCATCTTTCCCACAGAAAGGGTAAGTTGGGCTATCAAAAATGTCATTGCGCTGCAGATGGGTCGCCAAACAGTCATGAGCCCAGCAAGTCTAAATTCTGCAACAGTTTTTCACGAGGTTTGTTCAGAAATACCCGGTCCTAAAGTATTCCTCCAACTCCTCGAGGGGATACTAGTAGTGAGTACGTAACATAGCCAAATGATATGAAGCAAATGAGCACGGATACGTAAACTAAAGCCAAACGTAGCTAAAATGCGACAATACGTTGAATTATTTTAAAACTTGAAATAAAAAATGTCAATTCTGAAATTTTCTTTTTTTAAATATTTTCAAATAAAGTGCATGTTTCATGAAGGTAACATTTAAATTAAAGTGCAACAACAAGATATTGAAACCTTTAAATAAAGGCATTAAAAAGCTAGTTTAGGAAATTTTTAAATATTAATGATAGATGCTATGAAATAAGCTAAGAAAGCTGAAACCCAGAGCAGATATGAAAGAACCTGCTATCAGCAGATGTGAATGAAACATCCCATTTCAAATACATATATATATATATTTCATTCATTCTAAGTTATGCAAAAGCTAAAAGTAGGACTGAGAAAGAGAAAATACAAACTGCTGTGGCATGAAAAATATAAATTATAAAGATAATAACAGAACTGTCCAAAGACCAAAGAATATAAGTTCTTATCTGTCACACAATACAATATTTGAATCTTATGTCTCAGTAGCTTTGAAAAATCAGGCTGAACATCTGTTGCTATACTTAATAGGCTCTTTACTTTTGCAATTACAGCAATAATTCGACTTAAAATTTAATTTGCATAGTATGAAGTTTTGAAATCCCTGCTTTTTCTGTTTATCTCTCCTTCTGTTAAAATCAGTAGAATATAACGAAAAAAGAAAAGCATTTATTAAACTTTGTTTGATACAAGAATCTTGGATGTACATTTATTTATTGGTTTATTTCGTCAATATATCTGTGGTTAAAATTTAATTAAATCCTGAAAATTCCGATATTTTTTTTACTACCTTTTTTTTTTAACTCATCTTAATAGGGCATGGCAATTTTAAATTTTGTATTCATCCATCCATACTTAAATCTTATGTCTCAGTAGTTTAAAAAGAAAATATTCCTAAACATCTGCTTACTATACTTTATTAAGTTTCATTTGTATGGTATTTGCTGAAAGAATATTTTAACAAATTGTATATTTCTTGGCTTCGAATTCAGTTTAGCATTAATAAATGCAGAAAGATATTTATTAATTTTGTTATTTTCCATTTATTGATTTTTCTATATTCATGTGGTATTTTTTAAACATGTACCTCGTAATGCACCACAAAAAGTCCCTGAAAAGTAGAGAGGTTTGGTTTGTCATTCTACTGTCATTTTTTGCAGGCTAATTAGACAGGAATACTTTAGGTTTTAGATTAGTATTTAGGCTAATGAGATATAGTAAATAGACTAATTACACCTGAACTTATAATTTAACTTGGATTCCAAACCACTAACAAGCATCCATGCCACCGCCAGGATTCGAACTTAAAGCTTGGGGAACCAATGGCCAAAGCATTTGCCGATTGGCCCTCAGGTAGCGATAAGGGGAGAGGAAGCAAGCGCGATCCACTAATTACTAACCATTTCTTCTGACTAACCATCTACTAACCATTTCTCATGAACGCCACAGGGGCGCTCTAGTTAGTATGTAGGGCGAAGCCTGTTACAAACGCAATATTATTTTAAAGAAATGATTCACGTCTTAAAATGAAATGATATTTATATTTAATTTAAACAAAAATGTAAATCCTTTTCAGCTTCAACTGATATATAAAATTCAACAGGATATTAAAAATATATTAAAAACTGATGGGACTTAATTGATATAAAATTTCGCAATGTCTAATTTAATTTGTTAAAAGTACTGAAAACACAAAGATAAATTCTAAACCTTTCAAGTAAGTTTCATTATTTATGAATTCATTAACAAAGCCGATGCTATAGTACTTTAAATCATCAATTTGTAAAGCGTCCAGAAATTGTTTGAAAATAATTTGTAAAGTAATTAATTATAATTCATTTAAAATATTTTATTCGATAGTATCAGCAACATAGACTATAATCATCTTCAACAATAAAATGTGTTATGCCACTAAGAAGAAAGCTGCAATTACTTTTAAATTTACTTGAATCTTTTATTGTAATAAATTTGAGTGGTATAAATTTTTTTTTATTGATGATCTCGTGTGCCTACAAAATACATTCATTATGGAATAATGCCTCATTCATTTTAGGAGTAAAAGCCTCTAATTTAAGTGTGGTATGGAAGAATATCTGGAAAACTCTCCCCAAACAATCCGACTGTAGATACGAAATGCTTTCATAGACTATCATAATCCATCGAGTTTCCTTTTATCTGAAAGAATCTTTTATCTGAATTTCCTTTTATATCCAGTGACTGTATTCGATTTCCCATTGCCTGGGGAATCGAATCAAATTCGTTCACGCTATCTAGCGTTTAATACCACTGCATCAAGAATAAGATAAGCCAACAATTTAGAAGCGATTTTTACTAGAAATAATAATTTTACTCTAAAAATTTTTCTTGACTGTTTTAATCCGAATTTATTCACATTTCATTATTTTAGTCATACATCGAAAGATAATTATTATTAGCACTTTCTTAACAATAACGTGGTTAATTTTAATTACTGCTTTCGCAACAATGACGTGGTGTCAAGGGTTTTAGTTAGTTTCTCCTTTGTGTCCTCCTGAGGCATACATGCTCTTGATATATTTTCCCTGTTAAAATTTGTTCTGGAAAAAGTACCATTCTAGAGGCTTATGGCTGCTGCTTCCGATTTATGATCCCAATCCACCAAACCACATCTTATTTTAATAAACATTTTTGTTGAAAATGAGTGTGAAAAGCTAATGAGCCTTGCAATCACTTTGAAAGTTGAAACCTTCGACTAAGTTTCGCTTTGGGACTGCTAGCTATGGACCGTGAAGAGAAAACGCCATCTCCAGCGGAATGTGTATTTAGAAGAGATTTAAACAGAGGAAAGGTGTTTATTTTACATCAAAGGCTTTTATTAAAAGATACTTTACGCGATTTGTATGGGATATAATTTCAAATTTTTTTTTCTTCTGGTTTTTATTCATAGTTTTTAATGATAATTTACAATCCAATCAGACTTTCCTTCCTAAATTAGTTTTACCATTTATATATTTATCCTAGCATTGTTTATGTGCAATGGAATTCTTAATCTATGTACATAATGTTTTTATTATATATTTTAAATGTATAAAAGGATATAAAAACATCTGTGTAAATGTACATAAATTATGTGTAATAATATAAGATTGAATAAAATATTAAAATATTTTTCTTCTTCTTCAATGGCGCAATAGCCCCATGGTGGCGCAAAGCCTTCTGCGACTGGTAGATTCCAAAACATGATATATTTTCTTTTTACGAGGTAGGATTGTCAGCCCTACGTCCAACGCTCTGCAGTCATATTTGACCAGGATCTACGGTTTAGAGTGGATTCCAAGCCACTACACACATCCAAGACACCGCCGGAACTCAAACCCGAATCCTGTCACCTAAATTATTTTCTATTTGCTTCATTCATTAAGTTTGAATTTAAGATAATAAAAAATCTTTAAAAAATAAATTATAACTACAAGTTGGCCACTGGAAAATTGTTGTTGTTGTGACTAATCTTCAGTCCTGCAGTTCGGGACGGACATCCCATGAGTAATCTACTCATGAATGGAGAGAAAGGGGACAGCTTCTGTTGTGATGGAGCACCTATAGATAGAAGTTTGACTTAGTTCCGTGACGCTCTTACAGTCTTATGAAACCGGGACCTGTAGCTTAAAGTAGATTCCGAACCACTACAAACCTCCATGGTATCACCGACTGAAAAATTACTAATTGACTACTAATAACTCAGTACTACTGATTACTGTACTAAATCATATGAAATAAAAATGAATGTTGGATAAGAACAGGACCTCCCGGAATATCTGCGAGTGATCCTGCTCTATCCTACCGGATGATTCGATTTCGAATCATGTTATCGCTAGGAAATACTCCGGCATTAAAATGTTGTGAGAATTTTCTCTGAGATTGAATAATTGACCTTTCATTGGAATAGAAAAATTCAACGAATTTTACTGGTTTATAAACATCATATTTAGCCATTGTAATCTCCAAGAGATGATCAGTTACCCACAAAAAAGAAAAGGAAACAGATTTGAAAACGAACAAGTTAGGACATTTTCAATCTCTTGAGTTTTTCGGTGGTAATTTTTCTTTCAAGAAATCAAATATGCTGCGAGTTAGACAAAATTTATAAAAAAAATTATTACCCATAATTGTAAAATAATCTGATAAGTATTTGATAGATATCAAAATGATGTCACTAAATATTAATAATTAAAAATTTGTAAATAAATTATTGAAAAGACGTATCTTACCCCTACTTACTTTTACCTTATATGTTATCTTAATGAAACCTAGATTTAAAATTCTAATGAAGACGATTCATTTTTGAAGCTATTCAATTTAAAACTTGCTACTTATTATGTCTGCAAGATTTTAAATTTAAATATAATTCTTTCTTTAATAATATAATCGATTCTAAATTTAATTTTTCCTATACTTCAATCACAATAACTTTGAATTAGTCATATTTAATAATTTTTTTATAAATAAAATTATTAAATTCGTCATATTTAATAGTTTTCTATAAATAAAATTATACAATATACAAATCTCTTCTTTTCTAAAAAAAAGGAATTATCTGTTTAAATGTTAACATGCATTTATTCACATTTTATATAAACCTATATGATAACTCACAAAACAAAAAAAAAGCATAATAGTTTTGTAATTTCTTTGGATTGCTTAGTCTCTTAATAAATTTATATTAAATTACTCTTCACTCATCCACGTATACTGTATATTCCATATTTGCAAGTAGTTTCAAATCTTTACAAAAGCCATTAAATTTTGGATAGAGTTTTTGAATTTTCCACTATATTAAAAGATACTTTACATATGCCTGGAATGAGGAGTGCAACCCAATGGGATTGCTATCTGGCTTGTGCCCCACCCCAACCGATAAGGAAATGTGTTCAAACTTATGTCCACTTCACACTTAGGCTCAATTGTTTTTGTTAAATATTTAATATTTGAAGGAATCAGTGTTTTTCTTATCAGTGTCCATTTTTTTTTTATTGTGCCTGAACGTGTTGATTGAGCCAGCATTTTTCCTGGCATAATTTTATTAAATATTTATCAAAATATTGAAGTTGGCATAAGGGATGTAATAGATGGGATGGTAAAAGAGACTGAATTGATTATAATGTTTATTCAATGTTTTATAGAAATTAAATTTTGGTTTTTCGTGCAATACTTATACTATACTATGCTATACTGTACTTATGCAATATTATGCAATACTACACAGCCCAGTCACATTAATGTGACCACCTGTCAAAAGCCAGAATAACCAACTTTGACAGAGCTGGCCGCTGCGAGATGTGCAGGAAGAGAAATCAATTAGGTTTCTGAAGGTGTTCACTGGGATGTTGAGCCATGCCGACTCCAGTGCCATGGCCAGCTGCACTAGATTACACGGTTGAGGATCCATGGCGCGAACAACCCGATCGAGGTGGCCCCACAGATTCTCGATTGGGTTTAAATCCGGTGAGTTTGCTGGCCAGGGAAGTACGGTAAACTCATCCTGGTGCTCTTCGAACCACGCACATACACTGCGAGCTGTATGACACCTCGCATTGTCCTTCTGGTAGATGCCATCATTCTGAGGGAAAATAATTATCATGTAGGGTGGACATGATCCGGAAGGACAGATGCGTACTTGTGCTGATCAATCGTGCCTTCCAAGTGAATGCCAGGAAAACATTCCCCAAACCATAATGCTCCCTCCTCCAGTTTGGATCCCTCCGGAAATTGTTGCAGGGTGTTTGCTTTCAGACGTTTCAAGCCGTATACGCCAACGTCCATCTGTCCGATGGAGCATAAAATGTGTTTCATCGAAAAAGCCACCTGTCGCCATTCTGTGGACGTCCAGTTTCGGTACTGGCGTGCAAATTCCAGCCTTTGTCGCCGATGAACAGGTCAGCATAGGTGCATTAACCAGGCGTCTGCTGCGGAGGCCCATGCGCAGCAACGTTCGCTGAACCGTTGTTGAGAATACACTCTTGGTAGCCTCTTGGTTCATCTGGATGGTCAGTTACACGTCTATTCACCCGAACGCATCTCCGTAGCCTTCGTTCGCCTCTGTCATCTATAGGCCGTGGTGCACCACATGCGCCACGCCGCTGATTTTGGATAGTGCCATTTTGCCATGCACGGTATACTTTTACCACGGCGGCACGCGAACAGTTCACAAAATTAGCCGTTTCCGAAATGCTTCCACCCTTGGCCCGAAAGCCAATAATCATGCTCTTTTGGACGTCGGATAAATCGCTACGTTTCTACATTACGCCAACGATTGAAATGCTTTCCAATGGCCTCGGACATCCTTTATATACACTCCACTGCAATGTGCTGCGACCTGCCTTTTGAGATTGGTCATTTCACGTTGACGTCGAAAGTAAGTGGTGGTCACATTAATGTGACTGGACTGTGTATATGCAATACTTATACTATATTATGCAATGCTGTACTCATACTATACTATACAATACTTATTTACGTGCAATATATACTACTTTTTATGTATTTGAACCCAAAGAGTGCAACGTGAAAATTATTAGTAAAATAATTAATATATAGAATTTTGACTTCCGATATTTTTTTCTATTTCTTATAATTTATTATTGAGCTTTCATAAATAGTTATGCTTTATTTTCTTGAGCCTCTCCTAAGACAAAATCATAGGTGAAAGCATGTTTGGCATAATCTAATAAACTCATATCTAAACATGGTTGGATTTATAGATTATAAACAAATTGAATAAAATCTTTATGAAATTGAAAGATTATTGTTGTTATAAGCTTGTATATATTGCTTTAAATAAAACTTTCCCTTTGGTGAAAAACGACATTTTATTAAAAGGATAACTTAAACTCTAAGGTAAATTTTGGATTAGAAAAACACAAAATAAGCATCTCAAGAAATCCGCGTATCCAAACTTCTAAAGTTCCTTTGAAACGGGAATATTACTTACCCCATCGTTTTTGCAAGCAAAGTGCAGCGTAATTTCATCTGGTTTTGATGTCCCAAAAGATCCATTTCGCAGGCTTACGATTGCACATTCCAGCACACTTAAGAAAACACATGGTTGCGAATGCTAAAGAATTCCAAACGGGCGAAAGGAGTCGGTTTGAAAAAGAAAACACCATTTCATCCCAAAAGAAAACATTTTGAATCGAAAAACGGGGGAGATTTCGCCCGGCGACGAAAAGCCCAAGGTTTTTGAAGGGACAAAAAAGAGAAAAAAATTGTAATACGTTTCTAAAAGTAAGAAGTAGTGTTAGAGAAAAAAAGAGGGAAAAAAGATATATATATATATATATATATATATATATATATATTTCTCATCCTGATTGAAACTGGAGTTGCTGAAACCGCGGGCCGCAAAATCGCGGGATTCCAACCTAAAAACCCAAGTAAAAACTGAGTAAAAAATACTAAAGAATAAAAAAAGAAATTAGATGCTCGGACGAATTTACCGCAAAAGCTACGGCACAGCTGTGGCCCCTACTGAAATAAGAAAAAAAGTCTCACACTTCACCTGACACTAATCAGAAGTTAAAAAAGAAATGTTCATGTCTTCACCAAACTGTAACATCTGGGTCCCATGCTACAGTATTAGGATCTTGTCAGTTTTTAATATTTTGCTTTATTCTCATTCCACTAAAATTGTTTTTTAACTTATTTTTATAGAGTGCGATTTTTTTTTTCTTTCCGAGATTTTTTCGGCGCATATTGTCCTTTTTTCTGCAACTTCTTCATTCGACTTCGAATTTTTGGTCCTTCCAATATTAAAGAATTTTAGTGTGACGACACACTGCAGATTCTACACCGCCAAAGATGTTCGAGTCGAAGTAAATAACAAATTCCTTTTTTTTTATCCTCATCTTTTATAAAAATCCCTCTCATATAGGTTTTTTTATTTATTATCCTAACTTCTTCTGTAGATAATTATTTCTCAAAATATAATTTCTTTTCCGTACACAAGCAAAGAATAAGGAAGATCTTATTAATAATAATAAATCTCTTTTTTAGTGGGTTTTATTATTTTAAAATCTTTAATATGTTTTCTTTATAATCTATTAACGAACAACTTTAGTCTAAAATTTTCTTTCGAGCCTTCATTATTTCTTGTGCCATGTTTATAATTGAGCATTAACATGAAAGGGGCCTGATGACCAAGGACTATGTAATACTTACACTATGCCATGTAATACTTATACTATGCCATGCAATACATGTACTATGCAATACTTACACTATGCAATGCTAATTTTCATGTAATACATACTTTTTTATGTATTTGAACCCAATGAGTGCAACGTAAAAATTATTATCAAAATAATTAATGCATAGAATTTTGACTTCAGATACCTTTTCTATTTCTTATAGTTTATTATTGAGCTTTCATAAATGGTTACGCTTTATTTTGTTGAGCCTTTCCTAACACAAAATCCTAGGTGAAAGTCTGTTTGGCATAATCTAATAAACTCTTATCCAAGCATGGTTGGATTTATGGATTATAAACAAATTGAATAAAATCATTATAAAATTGAAAGATTATTGTTGTTATGCAGCACCTTTCCACTGGTATATATTGCTTTAAATAAAACTTTCCCTTTGGTGAAAAAACGACATTTTATTAAAAGAATAACTTAAACTCTAAGGTAAATTTTGGATTAGAAAAACACAAAATAAGCATCTCAAGAAATCCGCGTATCCAAACTTCTAAAGTTCCTTTGAAACGGGAATATTACTTACCGCATCGTTTTTGCAAGCAAAGTGCAGCGTAATTTTATCTGGTTTGATGTCCCAAAAGATCCATTTCGCAGGCTTACGATTGCACATTCCAGCATACTTGAAAAAACACATGGTTGTGAATGCTAAAGAATTCCAAACGGGCGAAAGGAGTCGGTTTGAAAAAGAAAACACCATTTCATCCCAAAAAGAAAACATTTTGAATCGAAAAACGGGGAGATTTCGCCCGGCGACGAAAAAAGCCCAAGGTTTTTGAAGGAGACAAATAAAAAAAAAAATTGTAATAAGTTTCTAAAAGTAAGAAGCAGTGTTAGAGAAACAAAAGAGGGGGAAAAAAATATATATATATGTTTCTCCTCCTGATTGAAACTGGAGTTGCTGAAACCGCGGGCCGCAAAATCGCAGGATTCCAACCTAAAAACCCAAGTAAAAACTGAGTAAAAATACTAAAGAATAATAAAAGAAATTAGATGCTCGGACGAATTTACCTCAAAAGCCACGACACAGCTGTGGCCCCTACTTAAATAAGAAAAAAAAAGTCTCACACTTCACCTGACACTAATCAGAGGTTAAAAAGAAATGTTCATGTCTTCAACAAACTGTAACATCTGGGTCCCATGCTACAGTATTAGGATCTTGTCAGTTTTTTTTTTAATATTTTGCTTTATTCTCATTCCACTAAAATTGTTTTTTAACTTATTTTTATAGAGTGCGATTTTTTTTTTTTCTTTTCGAGATTTTTCGGCGCATATTTGTCCTTTTTTGCAACTTCTTCATTCGACTTCGAATTTTTTTGGTCCTTCCAATATTAAAGAATTTTAGTGTGACGACACACTGCAGATTCTACGCCGCCAAAGATGTTCGAGTCGAAGTAAATATCAAATTAATTTTTTTTTTATCCTCATCTTTTATAAAAACCCCTCTGATATGTTGTTGTTTTTTATTATTATCTTAACTTCTTCTGTAGATAATTATTTCTCAAAATATAATTTCTTTTCTGTACACAAGCAAAGAATAAGGAAGAAATGAAGATCTTATTAGCAATAATAAATCTCTTTTTTTAGGGGGTTTTTATTATTTTAAAATTTTTAATAGGTTTTCTTTTCAATCTATTAACGGAAAACTTTAATCTGAAATTTTCTTTCGAGCCTTCATTATTTCTGGTACTATTTTTATAATCGAGCATTAATATGAGAGGGGCCTGATGACCAAGTGACTAGCACTCTGGGGTTCAGTGCCACAGGTTTCGATTCGAGTCCCGACGGCGCCATGGATGCTGGTAGTGGTTCGGAATCCACTTTAAACCGTAGGTACTGGTCTAACATGATCGTAGAGCGTTGCGGGGGCATTGTTACTCCGCGTCCGTGGCTTATCTTCAAGTCACAAGCGCCCCCTGGGTAAGGCAAAGTGAGTAAAATATGTGCAGCGCTAGCCTTAAGGCATCAAAGATAGCTGTCTGAGAGTTTGGCGGCTGCATTAAAAAAAAAAATGCTTTAGATTGTTTAGTCTCTTAATAAATTTGTATTATGTTACTCTTTACTCGTCCACGTATACTGTACATTTCATATTTGCAAGTAGTTTCAAATCTTTACTAAAGCCATATTAATACTGGGATAGAGTTTTTAAATTTTCCACTGTATTATAAAGATACTCTACATGTGCTTGGAATGAGGAGTGCAACCCAACGGGATTGATATCTGGTTTGTGACCCACCCCAACAGATAAGAAAATGTGTTCAAACTTATGACCACTTCACACTTAGGCCCAATTGTTTTTGCTAAATATTTAATATTTGAATGAATAAGTGTTTTTCTTATCAGTGTCCATTTTTTTTATTGCGCCTGAACGTGTTGATTGAGCCAACATTTATCGTGGCATAATTTTATTAAATATTTATCGAAATATTGAAGTTGACATAAATAATGCAATAGATGAGATGGTAAAAGAGACTGAATTGATTATAATGTTATTCAATGTTTTATAGAAATTAAATTCTCATTTTTCGTGCAATACTTATACTAGGCTATACTATAATTATGCGATACTATGATACTATGCAATACTTATGCAATATTATGTAATACTTATGCAATATTATGCAATACTTATACTGTATGATGTAACACCTATGCAATATTATGCAACACCTATACTATATCGTGCAATACTTATACTATATTATGCAATATTATACAATACTTATACTACATTATGCAATACTATACTATGCAATACTTTCTTAAGTGCAATATATAATACTTTCTTATGTATTTGAACCCAAAGATTGCAACGTAAAAACTATTAGCAAAATAATTAATGCATAGAATTTTGACTTCAGATACCTTTTCTATTTCTTATAGTTTATTATTGAGCTTTCATAAATGGTTACGCTTAATTTTGTTGAGCCTTTCCTAACACAAAATCCTGGGTGAAAGTCTGTTTGGCGTAATCTAATAAACTCTTATCCAAACATAGTTGGATTTATGGATTATAAGCAAATTGAATAAAATCATTATAAAATTGAAAGATTTTTGTTGTTATACAGCTCTTTTCCACTGGTATATATTGCTTTAAATAAAAATTTCCCTTTGGGGAAAAAAATGACACTTTATTATAAGGATAACTTAAACTCTAAGGTAAATTTTGGATTATAAAAACACAAAATAAACATCTCAAGAAAACCTCGTATCCAAACTTCTAAAGTTCCTTTGAAACGGGAATATTACTTACCGCATCGCTTTTGCAAGCAAAGTGCAGCGTAATTTCATCTGGTTTGATGTCCCAAAAGATCCAGCTCGCAGGCTTACGATTGCACATTTCAGCACACTTGAGAAAACACATGGTTGTGAATGCTAAAGAATCCCGAACGGGCGAAAGGAGTCGGTCGAAAAAAAAAACACCATTTCATCCCAAAAGAAAACATTTTGAATCGAAAAACGGGGAGATTTCGCCCGGCGGCGGAAAGCCCAAGGTTTTTGAAGGGAGACAAAAAAAAAAAAAAAAATTGTAATACGTTTCTAAAAGTAAGAAGTAGTGTTAGAGAAACAAAAGAGGGGGAAAAAATATATATATATATATATGTTTCTCCTCCTGATTGAAACTGGAGTTGCTGAAACCGCGGGCCGCAAAATCGCGGGATTCTAACCTAAAAACCCAAGTAAAAACTGAGTAAAAAATACTAAAGAATAAAAAAGAAATTAGATGCTCGGACGAATTTACCGCAAAAGCTATGACACAGCTGTGGCCCTACTGAAGTAAGAAAAAAAGTCTCACACTTCACCTGACACTAATCAGAAGTTAAAAAAGAAATGTTCATGTCTTCAACAAACTGTAACATCTGGGTCCCATGCTACAGTATTAGGATCTTGTCAGTTTTTTTTTTTTAATATTTTGCTTTATTCTCATTCCACTAAAATTGTTTTTAACTTATTTTTATAGAGTGCGATTTTTTTTTTCTTTTCGAGATTTTTTTCGGCGCATATTTGTCCTTTTTTTCTGCAACTTCTTCATTCGACTTCGAATTTTTTTGGTCCTTCCAATATTAAAGAATTTTAGTGTGACAACACACTGCAGATTCTACGCTGCCAAAGATATTCGAGTCGAAGTAAATAACAAATTCCTTTTTTTTTTTTATCCTCATCTTTTATAAAAACCCCTCTCATATGTTTTTTTTTTTATTGTTATCTTAACTTCTTCTGTAGATAATTATTTCTCAAAATATAATTTCTTTTTTTCGTACACAAGCAAAGAATGATGAAGATCTTATTAACAATAATAAATCTCTTTTTTAAGTGGGATTTATTATTTTAAAATCTTTAATAGCTTTTATTTCAATCTATTAACGGAAAACTTTAATCTGAAATTTTCTTTCGAGCCTCCATTATTTCTTGTGCCATTTTTATAATCGAGCATTAATATGAAAAGGGCCTGATGACCAAGTGATTAGCACTCTGACGCTCAGTGACGCAGGTTTTGAATTCGAGTCCCCGGCGGCGCCATGGATTCTTGTAGTGGTTCGGAATCCACTTTAAACAGTGGGTCCCGGTCTAATATGAGTGTAGAGTGTTGGGGCAGGGCTGACAACCCTACCCCTGTAAAAAGAAAACATCTCCTGTCTCGAAATCTAGGGCCCGACAGCCTTGGCCCACCATGGCACTGTTACGCCAGTGAAGAAGAATTAATATGAGAGATTCAATTCTACTACTGATCGTGCTGAAAGAAAAGAAATCAGAAATTAATAACAGTAAAAATATTGCATTATCTTTGAAATAAATGAATAATAAAAGTTTACTTATGGAGCCACGTAAGTTAGCGTTATGTTTATAAGGAAATCATACATATTCTCTCTTTATTGTGTAATACAAACCATGGCCCAACGATGAATTTCTTGCATCCTAATGCATCATATGTTCATTTACTTAAAAATATAATTGGCAATTGTTTTTAAAAGATTTTCTATTTTTAGCAATTTGGTTTGTCGCTCTACGGTCATTTTTGTGCACACTTTTAGACTAATTAGATCGGACCTATAGCGTAACAGGTATTCCGAACCACTAACAAACATCCACGCCACTGCCACGATTTTAACCTGAAGCCTGTGGTACCAAAGGCCAAAGCGCTAACCAATTGGCCATCCGGCCGCCTCAGACTTTAATGAAAACTAATAATAGAAAACATCATCCAGATTGAAAGTTAAAAAATTGCAACAATTAAGTATTCTAAAAATATTTTATTTAATGTTTCCTATTTTATTGCAGATTAGAAGATCGGATCCCTTTTAATATCTCTCTAGACTGGATGGAGGATCCCTTTGTACGATATTTATTGCAAAAAACATGTTCCATTTTAAAATTGCGCTAAACAAAGTAGATGTAGTTGATGCTAATAATACAATAATATATGCGCAAGCTTGTTTGTATCATCACATATTTATGAACAACATTTTTAGATAGGTGATAAAAAAAATATCTATAAATAAAATCCATTTGACTAATCCCTTTTGTTGGTTATTAAAAAATCGAAATAAAAAGACATAAAATCAATGTAATATGATGCATTAAATTCTTTACTTTCTGTTTTATTACATTATATTATTTAACCCTTATTATATATAAAGAAATGAATTGTGTTTATGGGAGATAATTAACAAGATTTTCACAAGTCAGGTCACACCCAATCTTGCATAATGTATATTCGGTTTATTGTTTCAGATTCAGATGAATACTGCTTTTCTCATTTTTATCCTCTATTTAAAAATAAAGAAGTCAATAAGAATCAAAATCAATTTACAGACAAATAGTAATATAGAGTGAATGCATAAAAATAATAATAATAATAATAAAGTACCAACAAAAAATAAACGCAGGGCACAAATATTGCTTCAAATAAATATATCCATAACAAAATCCCTGAAAGCACGAACTTTATTGATGCACTTGACAAGGTCAAGCAGAACTGGAGGCTAGGGAATAAACTTCTCAAAGAGTTCTTTAACAAAGTTTTTCGTTGTTATCTACAGGTATCGTGTTCCCGTTATCCATGCATGTGGAGAGGAGGACATAGTCTTTCGAGAGAAATTTTAGAGGAATTGTCCGTCTTTTGTGTCAAGCATCAGACAGCCTGACTATTAATGCAAGATGCATTTACACATATTGTGACGATCGCCATGAAGCCTCCTCATTTCTAAAAGCAATGGCTACAACAATAGCCGTCAATTGGTTGGTTGGTTGTTTGGTTGGAGTTTTATGGCACAAGGGCCAGATTTGGCCATGCTGCTCCAAACGAAGGTGTTTATTTTTTAATGCGGGTGAGAATAAGAGTAAAATAATTGTCGCAAGTATAAAGAGGTAAAAGTGAAACAATCAAGAAGTGGTTAAAATACTAAAATGTCAATTTCAAGATCGAAGTAAAATCAATTGGAGAGACCAATCAAACAGTAAAATCAATCAAAGTAGAATCAAAATCAATATTTTTCATTGCTATCAATCGAATATAGCAATAAAACAATTGCCATCTGAACAACAATCGCCATCAGCGAATTTCAACCTGAAATCTCTTTGTGACAACATTTGGCTTATTGCGCACTTTTACCTCTGGGCCACTAGTCGGAAACAAAGTTTATTACCGCTGAAATTCAGTACCATCCCCCAAAAAAAGTTTCAATAAATATTTTATTAAGATCATTTAATGGAAACTCTTCTTTCAAACTTTCTTCTTAAAACTTTTTTATTATTTCCCTGTAATGTGAGAAAACTGCCTCATTTTTAAACAGCATTATATTTAAAATAGATGCATAAAAGGAATTTGAGTAAATTATTTTTTTAAACCAAAAAAAACATACCTATCTTATATGCTAAATTCATTAACTCAATTCTATTTCAAAATATCAAATTTTATACGATATAAATTATTATTCTTTGCATTTATTTATCTCCATTTTTTCTGAAATATTCTTTACATGAGTTTAAATAAATGCCATGCAAGTAAAACTTACTTATTGGCTTATTGCAATTTAATTTATCCAAAACGATGTATGAAAAACATATAACCAAACGAACATATAACAAAAACGATGTATGAAAAACATATAACCAACCCACTTTGTATATTTTCACATTAATTTAGCAAACTATCCACTGTAATTTGAAAACCAATATATTATAAAAAGTTAGGAATATAGCTTAAAAAATAAACTACTTAGATAGGGTGGTAAATTTATTATAATGAGTGTAAAGTAAACATTATTAAAATTGATTAAGAACCTAAAATGTCGAAATGATGAGTGGCCTGATAGCCAATTGCCTAGCGGTCTGGCCTTTTGTATCACAGGCTTCAGGTATTAATCCTGACGGTGGTATGGATGTTTGTTAGTGGTTCGGAATCCACATTAAATTGTAGGTCCCGATCTAATTAGCCTAAAGTGTGCAAAAAAAAAATACAGTAGAGCGACAAACCAAACCCCATCATGTATTGTGGTTTTCATCTCACTTGAATGACAGCAACATCGTGTCGTTTATAAATTCAAAGAATCACTGTGAAAATGAAGAAACTACATTTTCAATAGCTGGTAAGTGAATTTTATATGGCATTTATATAAGTATCTGTGTTATGTCACTCACAACTTAAATATTTTTACAATCATTAAATATATTTTAATTAATACAAAAATAAATTCATTTTTTATTGAATTTATGTCCCTTTTTTTTAAACATTTTTTCCAATTTACCATATATATATATATATATATGGTAAATTAGTAATATCGTTTGGACCGAACGTCTTTATAATGGTTAAACTAAGCTAATAGAGGGATAAAAGGATATATGTATATTTGTTTATTTATACATACACACACACATATATATATATATATATATATCCTTTTCCCCTCTATCTTCTTAGTTTAACCATTATAAAGACGCTGGACTAAACGAGTATTACCAGATCAGTCAAGCACATAACTACGTTAGTAAACACGATTAATTTAATCCTGTATTTTGGGAAAGTTTTAGATATGAAAGACTTCCCTACACTTAAGCAAATGGTTTATGTTTATTTAATCAACTTTTATTCTTCCCTGCCAAACAATATTCCCTCCTATGAAATTAAATCTGAATAAAATGTTAATAAAGCTCAGGAATTTAGCTTGAAGAAGAAAACTTTCTTCAGGAAAGTTTTCCATTTGGAAAATGAACAATTTTCTTTCTTCTCAAAATATGTTGCCCTCATTAATACTGAGATATTGTGTCTGCCTCTGTAGTTACAAGCATTTTGCTAAGCCACTATATAAATAGGAGCTCCGACTGAATAGAGGCGTTCATTTATTTCCCTAAAAACCACGAAAAAGCTGCTATCAAAAAAAGTAGCCTTATTTTATACGAAGTCCAAGAGTTTTAATCGAAAAGACCGAGAGTTCACATTTTTATTTATTATTTGCTTATATTTTGTTACTTGTTCTTTGCCCAGATTGAAAGCGGTAGAATTTTATTTGTAATTTAATTAACTCAAAAGAAAGACAGAGTCTGCAAGGAATTTCATTAAAACTTATTGCAGAATTTTGAGAAGAATTATGAACCAAATATTGTACGAAATATTCTTCTTTCTAGATAAGTGAGTCTCCAGTATAAAATTAAAATCTTGCTGACATAATCCTTGCGTAAATTTTTAGAAAGAAGAATATGCAAAATGTTGATTTATAAGAATCGGAGCGTTGCTGGATTTTAATAGAAAAAACATAATTGGAAAACATCAACATTAATTTTAATATTATTTTTAATCATAACACTGTGTCGGATTGTTTTTTTTTTGTCTGTTAAGAGCACATACACAGCGCAAAAAATTGAATTGGAAAACTTTCATTAACATCACACAATTATAATTAATTACAGGAAAATCAATTTTGTAGTAATTCGTGGCTCTTCTTTATTTAATTTTTTCACGCATTTTATTTAATACGCCCACTGAATGGCAGTGTAAACGGTTTTATAAATAAATGTTCTCATCAGAATTCTTGTGTATTTATTAAATAGTTAATGAACCAGACCGTTTTCCTTTTATTCCAGATCTCATTTCTAATGCTTTTTTTTTTTTTTACTGTGGCTTAATTAAAAGAATTAACTTTTTTATGATTTTTCATTTTTTCATACATTTTATTTAATACGTCCACTGAATGACAGTGAAAACGTTTTTATAAATAAATGTTTTCATCAGAATTCTCGAGTATTTATTAAATAGTTACTGAATCAGATCGCTTTGATTTTATTCCAGATCTCATTTCTAATACTTAGACTTTTCTATTATCTCTTTCTTAATAAAAAAAAAATTAACGTTTTGTGACTTTTCCTTTTTTTCACTCATTTTATTTAATATGACCACTGAATGACAGTGAGACAATTTTTATAGATATATATTTTCATCAGAATTTTTGTGTGTTTATTAAATAGCCAATTAATCAGATAGCTTTCATTTTATTCCAGATCTCATTTCTATTACATAGACTTTTTCTACTGTCTCTTTCTAAATAAAAAAAAAAAAAATTAACGTTTTATGATTTTTTCATTTTTTCACGCATTTCATTCAATACGTCCACTGAATGACAGTGAAAACGGTTTTATAAATAAATGTTTTTGTTAGATTTCTTTGTGTTTATTAAATAGTCAATGAACCAGACAGTTTTCATTTTATTCCAGATCTCATTTCTAATGTTTAAATTTTTTTCAACTGTGACTTAATTAAAAATCAATTTTTTATAACTTTTAATTTTTTTCTCTCATTTTATTTAATACGTCCACTGTATAACAGTGAAAACTTTTTTATATCACAAAAAGAATTCTGATGAAAATGTTTTCATCTGAATTCTTGTGTGTTTATTAAATAGTTAGTGAACCAGACTGTTTTCATTTCATTCTAGATCTCATTTCTTATTAGACTTTTTCTACTATGACTTAATAAAAAAAATTAACCATTTATGGTCTTATTTAAATCTCGTAAATTCGTTTAATTTGTCTGCAAATGCAGTCATTGCAAACGAAAGTTTTCTTAGCCACGTATTACTAATTCGTTCTTCAGAAGCATTTTCAACTGTCAAGAGAGATACTATTTAAGTTAGAAATAAACCAACAATATTCATTTCCATTTGTCACCTTACGATGAATCCTTGAGGATATATTTTTCTGCTTTATGCAGTCAAACAAACCTAGCGTGAAGTATAATTGTGAAGTCAACTCAAGTAGTTCACGTAGCCTTGAGTGACAAAGTACAATTACCGAAATCTTCAATCACATCTGCTCGCCAGCCGTTTTTGGCACGGTAAGCGTAAACTTGAGGACATGACCAGACTTGGGTTAGACAAACAAAATACATCACCTTTAATTAAGATGTCTGTGTACTTTTGGGGTGTAATCGTTTCCTAGGAGACGTGTGGATGATAATGACCATGATGAACAGTTGACAATTTAAACCTTTTTGATTTCGTGAGAAATATAAATTATTTAAATCGATAAGAAAAGCATTCTTTGACATTTTTTTTACTTTGCCTTCTAAATATTAACCAAAATCCCTTGAAAATTCTTTGCAAAGTCTATGAATAAATATTCCATTCAGCAAACGTGTTTCATGGATCCATGGCATATTTAAAATTACCGTTCCTAATGTAAATGGTGGCTCCCCGTATATTTTAGATCTTGAAGGCTATTTATAATTCAACTCACGTTAAACGCTCTAGTGTTGACAGCGACGACGAGAACTATTTATTGTGCATAAAAGGAAATGCTTTCAGAATACATTATGTATTTAAAATAAATCAATGTTATAAGTATGTTTAATGGTCTTGATATTTGAATTTCAGTATTCACCAAAAACTACTTACTGCCATTTTAAAGCGATTTAAGTTCAAAACAAGACCATGTGCATGTCTTTTTCACTCTTTATAGTAATACAGTCATCATTGATTTGTGGCAAAGCAGGGTTATTTTCCTAGATTGATTTGAAAAGTTTCACAAAATGTAAAAGAGACTTAACTATTCGTTTTAATTTGAATAATGTTACTTAGTAATAGTTTGGCTGTTGCGTATGAATTAGAGGTTAAAATTCCGTGGATGCTGACGTCAGTCAGTTTAAAATATATGAGTAATATCCATTTCATTGTGTCATCAGAATTTTTGATAGATATTTCAGTTAATTTCTCTAAGTGATGTTTCAAAAGAAGTTCTTTTGAGTGTCAGTTGAATTTTTGATATTTGAATCTTAAATAAGCCTTTTTAAAACATTGATCTTTAAGTTAAATCAATTGACGAAAACTGAACTAACTTAAGCAAATCAATGATGACTGTGTAACCATTATATCTACGTCTAGTTTTCTTGTCAGCATGTTTGAAAATGAATTAGTTTCTAATATTTTTATTGTGAGTTCTGTTACAATAAATATAACTTTTCGGATTAACTTTCATCAAAAGTTATTTTGAATCAAAACTTCGAATGGATTTAGATTTTATTAACTCCATTTCAGGAAAATGAAATTTTCAATTTTAAAAAAATCTACAAGTTATTGGATTAAAATATATCTCTGCAAAAAAAATGCATAAACAGAGATATTTTAAGAAATACCTCCTATGTTCATATGTTCCATAAAACATATTAAAAATAGTCCTCAGAACATGATTAAATAGCTATATTAGTTATAAATAACTTATACCTATATTATTATTATTATAATTATAGTTTATATTATCATAGTTATAAATAGCTTATACTATATTATAAATTTCGATCGTTTAATCTCATTAAAATAATGTCATAATGCTGAAATGTGATACTTGATACAAAAATATGTTACAGTCAAATGAATTTTAAAAGATTAAACTCTTAGGTGTATTAATTTTCTTTCCTTCTGCTACTAAAATACCCATAAGTTATGCAACAAAATATAATCACAATTTTTTGTTAAAATGTATTAGTAATTTTATAGTTATACTTAAATCAAAGATTTAATAGGGCAATTAATTTAATAGTTATGTGGAAATTTTAATTTCTGTAGAATATTATATTTCATTGATTTACTATAATTAATGTTAAACATTATCAGTTGTTCTGAAGAATTAAAACAGCAACAAATGTTTAAAACATTTAAATACCAACTCAGTAACGAAACAATTCCTTTAAAATAAATTCATAAACAATTTTTTCCAGTACATCTCAGATAAAAATCAGTCTCTCGTAAAATATTTACTATTGAACTGTATTTTAAACTCCATTCTATGTACTTCCAAAATATATCTGCCCTGTTTTAATTTTCACGAATAAATATGTAACTTTGATGAGTAATTGAGATTTTACAACGATACGAAAAAAGGTTAAAATTTATAATTAGTATTTTTTCCTCAATCTTCTCCGATTGTGTACTGTAGATTTTCAGCATTGTTATATAAGGCTAACTGTTTCTAATTGTTATATTTTATAATCGTTATATATTGCTAATTTAAAATAAATCAATGTTATAAGTATGTTTAATGATCAAAGCAATGTTATAAATATGTTTAATGATCTTGATATTTGAATTTCAGTATTCTCCAAAAACTATTTACTGCTATTTTAAAACTATTTAAGTTCAGAATAGCTCTTTATAGTAATACAGTCATCCAGTTACAGTAATACAGTTATAATAATACAGCCATACATACTTATATGAATTTGGCAAAACAGTATTATTTTCTTCGGTTGATTTGAAAAGCTTCACATAATATAAAAGAAACCTAACAATTCGTTTTTAATTTAAATAATATTACTATATTTAAGTTAGTAATAGTTTGGCTGTTCAGTATGAATTAGAGATTAAAATTCCATGGGTGTTGACGATTAGTCAATTTAAAACATATGCGTAATATCCATTTTATTGTTTTATTGTTATCAGAATTTTTGATAGATATTTCCGTTAATTTCTCTAAATGATGTTTCAAAAGAAGGTTTTTTGAATTTTTGGTATTTGAAGCATAAATAAACCTTTTTAGAGCATTTATCTTTAAGTTGCAAATTATCTTCCAGATTAATTTCACTGAATATGTTTCAGGCCCACTTTAACTGACAAAGAGATCTGAAACTAAGAGCATTGACCGCAGTCAATGAGATAAATTTTGAAAATTGTAATCTTCAGTACGTGTCATGGATAAACTATTCCTTCTGCAATAGCCATGTATTTTAAACTTAATTGTGTGTTATCTTTTATGCCAGAATAACTGTTTGGTCTAAAAGACTATAAACACCTGATATCCAAACTGGACTGTCGACTAGTCTATATCTTTGAAACATCAGTCGACAATAACCTTCTCCTCAAACCTTTTCTAATGACGCCTGGCTCTTAACAAGAGTGATAATTTTAATCGCCCAATCATTTCTCTGGCCGTTTCACGGCAGCTGGTTTCATCATTTCGGCCGAGTAAATCATTTTAATGGTGTCGCCGTAGTTTTCAATGGATACTCTTATGGCTTATGAAGTAAATTCAGAAGAACACGACAAGGCCGTTTCCCCATTTGTAGAATTTGATTGCTCTTTTAGCTAACTTTATACGATTTGCCCCACTTGCTTTAGGTTATATTTCTCTATGGATATGATTCCAGGTTGGGTTTATGTGTACAGTTTTTAAGTCCTGTTTTTAAATTTATGTATAAAGCCAAATTTTAAAAGAAATGCTTTTAAATGATAGCAACATTATGTGGGCTACTTTTTTAACGTATAATAGTTGAAACATGTTTATGGTTTATTTCGTCAGTAGAATAAGTTCCAAGAAATACTTGTTTCTTATCTGTAAATATAAGGTCATTCATCAATTTCTTAAATGCAATTAACTACTTAGTTACTATTACACTTTTCAGTCATTATAATCTAAAAATTATTAGCAAATTCTCAAAAACTATAGTGAGTAAAATACATTCACAACTACAAATATTGATATACTACTTATTGACTAACTGGAGTTTGACATTTACAGCCATCTATGTAAATGTCATGCTTATAATGTTTGCATTTTAACTTTTTTTATAAAACAAGTTAATAAGCATTAAAATGATCAATATTAATATTTATATATATCTGCTACTAAAAAAATATTCAGTTAAATATAAAATCAATTCTTTAGTAATTCATCTTTCTTCTTCATTGTTGCAACATCCCTATGGTGGGTCAAAGCCGTACGCCGTGTTTAAGATTAATTATTTATACTTTAAAAAAGATTTAACTTTATTATTAATGAATTTGTGAAGTATTAAAACTAAGCAATACTAAAAATAAAAATCTAGTTTATTAAAATTTTAAAGCAAATTAGCCCAAACATTTGAGAAATTACATATTTCATTTTAGTTTATTTTTCATAAAAAATGAATCCCCCTTTTTCTTTAAAGTTTGCGATTTTTCAAAAGGTTCTAAAAGATAAATTTTTCAAGCATGTTTTCAAATATTCCAATACACTTGAAACCAAATTAAAATGTATAATAATTACAGTTTATATAAAAATTATTTTTTTAAGTAATACTGCAAAATTGAACAATCTTGTTATACTCAAATGATTTTAAACATAAATATTAAATGGTTTGAAAAAGGTTTCAGTAATTAAACAATAATGCGAATGATGTCTTAAAATATAATTCAATTAACGGAATACAAAAACCTTAACAAATAAAACATCAAACGAAAATAAGGACAAACAAAACGTATTCTTAATACAAACAAAAACTTTCTATTCAATTTAATTCCAAGAAAATTATTTAGAAAAGCATCGAATTACAAGCAAGAAAAAGAACAGAACAAAAAAAATAATAAATAAACATCCGTGATTTTGTTTTAAACACACAAAAAGAAAAAAATCCTTTATTTCTAATTTATTTCCCAGATAAATGTGAGAAACAAAAATGGGAATCTTCTTTAATGTTAACCCCAGAACTTTGCAAGCAGCTTTGCAAGAATTGAAATCATTTCGTCGATAAGTACATGATGGGTAATTGATCTCGCAGAGAGCCCAATCTGTCGCCCAAATCTAGCTGCTGTACATTCTCTTAACTTTTAAATAAACGTCGTCTCCTGTTCTAGGAAATCTTCAAAATATTTTCATTCCATTCATTTAAGATTTGACGTTTGTTCAGAAATGGTATGATCGTACTTAGCTTTGGTGCCGTTAATAAATGACATGTGTGATGAATATTTCGCATTTTGTATTACGGGGTATTAAATATTTAGAAAATAAATTTCAACTTGCGTTGTTCGTGTTTATTTCTTCGCACGAAGGAGTTAGTGAGTTTTAGATTATCAAATTTAAAATTTATTAAATATAATTAATTATATTATTAATTTAAAATTTATTATATATTCTCACATCAACCAGAAAAAATTAATCACAGGTATAATTTATGGTCAGTTGTTAACTCTTGCAGATAAATCATGTCAAAATAAAAATTGGAAGTAAAGAAGAAAATTCTGCATTTGTATAAAATAAAGTTAGTTGAAACTAAAAAATATTGAAACTACATTATATATAATAAATTTTAATGTTTTTAAAGAAACTTATTGCAATAAATATTCTTGAAAAAAACTGTCAAATTTAAAAGCCAATTTATTTTAACTCATCATTTATAACTAGTATTTTACTGCCTTTCTTATATTTTGAACTCATATTTGTTTATTATTCTTCTAGCTTATCATTTATAACTAGTATTTACTAAATTTCATATATTTTGAACTCATATTTTTTATTATTCTTCTATAGTATTTACTACATTTCATTCTCTTAACTTTTAAATAAACGTCGTCTCCTGTTCTAGGAAATCTTCAAAATATTTTCATTCCATTCATTTAAGGTTTGACGTTTGTAGAGAAATGGTATGATCGTACTTAGCTCTGGTGCCGTTAATAAATTACATGTGTAATGAATATTTCGCATTTGGCTATAAAATATTTAGAAAATAAATTTAAACTTGCGTTGCTCGTGTTTATTTTTTCGCACAAAGGGGTTAGTGGGTTTTAGATTATTAAATTTAAAATTTATTAAGTAAATTTTCACATCAACCAGAAAAAATTAATCACCGGTATAATTTATGGTCAGTTGTTAACTCTTGCAGATAAATCCTGTCAAAATGTAAGTTGGAAGTAAATAAAAAAAAATTGTTTTAATGGAATAAAGTTAGTTGAAACTAAAAATATTGGAGTAAGATTATATAATGATTTTTTGGTGTTTTTAAAGAAACCTATTTCAATAAATATTCTTCAAAAAAACTGCAAAATTTAAAAGCCAATTTCTTTTAACTCATCATTTATAACAATTATTTATTACATTTGATATATTTTGAACTCTTATTTGTTTATTATTCTTCTAACTTATTAATTTATAACTAGTATTTACTACATTTCATTCTCTTAACTTTTAAATAAACATCGTCTCTTGTTTTAGAATTCTTCAAAATATTTTCATTCCATTCATTTAAGGTTTGACGTTTGTTGAGAAATGGTACGATCGTACTTAGCTCAGATGCGGCAAATAAATTACATGTGTAATGAATATTTCACATTTTGCATTACGGGCTATAAAATATTTAGAAAATAAATTTAAACTTGCGTTGTTCGTGTTTATTTCTTCGCACAAAGAAATTAGTGGGTTTTAGATCATTAAATTTAAAATTTATTAAGCAAATTTTCACATCAACCAGAAAAAAATTAATCACCGGTATAATTTATGGTCAATTGTTAACTTTTACAGATAAATCATGTCAAGATGTAAGTAGAAAGTAAATAAAAAAAGTTTCTGTATTTTAATAAAATAGAGCTTAAAAATATTGAAGTAAAATTATATAATGATTTTTAATGTTCTTAAAGAAACTTCTAACAATAATTAAGCAGCCTTTTATAATTCAAAGCATATTTATTAATTAAGATGAGGAGGTTTTGGGGTATTTCCCCCTGTTGGTACTCCGTAATCGGTACGCCAGTTGCCAGTTGCCAGTAAAGAAACTTACTGCAATAAATATACTTTTAAAAGTCTGTAGAATTTAAAAAGCCAATTTCTTCTAGCTTATCATTTATAACTATTATTTACTACATTTCATATATTTTGAACTCATATTTGTTTATTATTCTTCTAACTCATCATTTATAACTAGTATTTACTACATTTCATTCTCTTAACTTTTAAATAAACGTCGTCTCCTGTTCTAGGAAATCCTCAAAATATTTTCATTCCATTCATTTAAGGTTTGACGTTTGTTGAGAAATGATACGATCGTACTTAGCTCTGGTGCGGCTAATAAATTACATGTGTAATAAATATTTTGCATTTTGTATTACTGGCTGTAAAATATTTAGAAAATAAATTTAAACTTTCGTTGTTCGTGTTTATTTCTTCGCACGAAGAGGTTAGTGGGTTTTAGATTATTAAAATTAAAATTTATTAAATATATTCTCACATCAACCAGAAAGAATTAATCACCGGTATAATTTATGGTTAGTTGTTAACTCTTGTAGATAAATCAGGTCAAAATGAAAGTTAGAAGTAAATGAAAAAAAGTCTGTGTTTTAATAATATAAAGTTAGGTGAAACTAAAAAATATTGAAGCAAGATTATATAATGTTTTTAAAGAATCTTATTGCAATAAATATTCTTTTTAAAAACTATGCAATTTAAAAGCCAATGTCTTCTAACTTATCATTTATAACTAGTATTTACTATATTTCACATATTTTGAACTCATATTTGTTTCTTTTAATTCATAATGACATGAATTATCTTTTTTCAAGTAGTTTTTTGTTTGTGAAAACTTTTGCTTTTTAAATATGTAATTATAAATACTTATAATATAAAATTATTACTTATTTTATGAATTATATGTAAAATTAGTTATTTTTTAGGAGCTTAACTATTTTCCTCATTTTTTTAAATTCATAACTTCTTGATACAGTTATTAATTTCAATATGTTTTGTCTTATTTGTTATGTTTAAAAATTCTTAATTATTTTCATAATATTGTTTTCCATTATCCCTGATATTTCTTTTTAATTATTAAACTGGATTTCTGATTGCATAGTATTCTATCTTTTGTAGTAAATGAATTTTTATAGAAACAAAAATATTTTTACAAAACTCTGAGGATAATGTTTTATTAAATATTATGCATAAAATTCTCTTTACCTTAAAGAGATATTTTTAATCCAAAGTATACAAGTGCCATTACCTAATTAGTGAAAAAAATTTAAACCCCGTTCATTTTGTGTATAAATATTGTAAATAAAATGAATGGCAGCCGTCTGTTAATGGATGCTTTCATAAGATACTCTCAAAGAATGATACGAATACTTTTTGAATCCCAGAAATGTAATAATAAAATACATTATAATTTATTCTCATATTACAGAGATTCCAAATGAGACTTTACAGTAGCGTAACAGACGATTTTCGATAGATTTTGATGCTTATCAGTAGTAGACGGAGGAATGCATAACATAAGTGGCAAATATACAACGCAACCCTCTAATTGAAATTATCTCCAACATTACCATAAAATTCACTTCAGCAGAGATTCACATTCGCAACTGTAGCTGCAACTTATAATATCAAGCAATATATAGCAATTTTAAAAACTCAGGAAATTTTTATTAAAATAGAGTTAATTTAGAAATTATTTAAGATACCAATACGTACAGTGAAATTATTTTTTACAAATTAGATTTAATGTAGGAAAACATACAAATTTGTTAAATACATGCCACGTTATTTTGAAATAAACATTGTAAGCTTAAAAAAACTTCATAAAAATTTATCACAAAACGCTTATAATACTTATACGTACTTATAGACACATATGCTTACACATACATGCTTATATTATAGACTGAACAGTTATTTTTGATAACCAAAAAAAAAAAAAAAATGTAATAGTGGCACTATATTTATTTGTGTACATTACTGAATAAGATTAAATATTTCTCGCTTAACTATCAAAAAATGCATAAAATTATCTGTTTTTCTTAGCTAGTCCTGTATTACTCGAAATCGATGGTAGCTTTTTAATTATGTAAGGATGGAAATGTAATAGACGCTAATTATTTTTTTTATTTCTATAGAACAGAGGTCTCCAAACTTTTTAGCCAAATGACTATAATGACACCTCCATTACGTCCTAAGGGCTAAGACTGAGTTAATTCCACATACCAACATACTGTAGATTGAATTATGCACAAATTTTCGTTTCGGAACTAGCCGGCGAATGAGGTATCTGGGGTGAAGAGTTGGCTCCGCTCACAGTTTCGTTTTATAATTACGGACAAGTGTCAAGGGCATGAGTACAACGGAGATGCCATCTTAATATGACACCATTTTCTGGTGAGAGGCGGAATTACACAAAAACATGAATTACATACAACGCCATTTTGTAACGAGTAGCAGTGCTAGAGCATGTTCTGACAAGTGTTGCTGCGTGATCGCTCGTCTGGAATTTGATCAATTGCATAAATTGACTCGTGGCTTTTTTTCCCCTTCTTCAAAAATGAAATATACAAAAAAAATGTACACATTCAAGTTAACTGATGTTGCTGCTGGCATTTTTCCGAGTACTACCGATGGTCATGATTGATTTGTAGACCGCTCTATTGTTTTTCATGAAGAGAGTAAAAGGTTAATCCTCGAGGGCCCTCCAAACCAAATGAGTTTTTTTTACACTAGTAAGAAAATCATCATCGTAAATCAAGTCAAACCTGACTTAAAAATGGTTAACTAATACTTTTTCTAGCAATAGAAAGTTTTTGCTTAACGGAAACCACACGCTCTCACTTTTAAACTATCAGACGTATTATGCCACTGCGCAATGTGCTCATCATAACTCGCCGATTTACCCCGTAGCTTAAAAAAGACTTTTTTTGCATAACGTGTCTGCTTTCACTTACGATGATTTCCATACAGCTGCAATACTAAATCTAGAATGCGAGGAATTGGATGATATTATAGAAATAAAATATCCAGTTTCCAACTCGAAGGATATTTAAGATCTAATAAGTACAGAAGATTAGATTTTAATCGTTTATTAGAAGAAATTTATTATCTTTGATTATATATATGTAATAAAATCAAAATAAACTGCAAAATGTGTCTCACATCAATGTTTGTGCTCCACTTCCTGCTAATTGCTATCCATCGTTGTATAACAATCAGACAAGTAAATATTGTTGACAAATTCTCAAATATTCGCAGAATATTTAGAATTATATTAATTTCTTAAATCTTTTCTCAAGTAAAATACTTATACATTTGCGCATAATTCTAATTCTGTTCTTACAATCTATATAACTGTAATAAAAAGTGTAATTAATTAATGTATAATTATTAATTAATAAAGTGTAAGTAATGTTAATAAGAATAAGTAATGTATAAGAAATTAATTATTAATTAATTACTTATTTTTAATGTACATCATTTCTACTATTTTTTAAGATTATTATAAGAATTTTACGTTTTATTCTCCTAAAAAATTTAAATTTTATTCGTTTAAGAACAAATATATTTTTTATTCTTTTACGAACAAGCATAAAATGTTAAAAAAGAAATAAAATACAAAAAACAATTTTCAAGCATTGCAAAGAATTAAAAAAACATTCCTATCTGCAGCTGCTTTGTTATGACTAGCATTAATGTTATGTTTTTTGTTTCAATCTAAGCATCTGCTTTCGTCTCCATCTAGTTATTCATTTCCAACTCAAATATTGTAGAAATATAAGCTTGATTAAAATTATTCCCAGAAGACATATAAGGTCAACTTTAGATGTATAATGCTTTAAATATTTAGCAAATGTCACGTATATTTACTTTTAATCATCAAAACTCTAATAATTACTTATTTTTTTATTTTGAAAAAAAAATTATCTTTTATGCAAATGAAAATTACTATACACATTTTTTCAATTTATCAAACTGATTTTGTTGGTATTTCAATTCTTTTTATTAATAATTTTGCAATTCAAAAATACTATTTAAAATTAATAACATGCATCTGTTATTTGTACTTGTTAAAAATAGTGCATGGATTCCGCTTCAGATGTATATAATACATATTTATCATTGTCCTATGTTTTATTTTAATTATTAAAATTTTAATATTTAACGATTTTTAATTTTGATGACTTTTCTTTTATGTTGATTAAAAAGTACTACAGAAATATTTTGCATTTATTAAACTGCTTCTGTTGATATTTTAACTTTTATTCCTACTTTATATTTCATGGAATTTTGAAAATAATTTGTAATTTGTAGTAGTTATAATAAAAAATCAGCATTTTTAAATAATGAAATACTTTTTAAATAAGCAATGTATAACAAATTTATCAATTTTGTGCTCTCTGTTTAACCAGCTATATTAGTATAGCTTTATTTATCTGATTAGATCTTTTTTATATTTTAAATCATGTTTTATAATATATTGAAAGTGTATAAATAGATTTGCGATTATTAGATTACTACCAAATTACTACTTAATAAATTTGTTCCTTTTTGAAAATTATTCTTTATTTAAAACAAGATGTCAAACATTTTACAAGAAATACATTTTTATTCATTTTTAACACTTTCATCCTTTATTAGTTAGTTTCTTAAAGAACTAATATAAAAATAAGCCAAATATTTATGATCTGGCTTATTTTTTATATATGTTTTCTTTTTCTTTGCATTAAAACTTTCTGTTCCATTTCTTGTAATTTTTCTCTTTATATCAGGATTTTTGTAATGATGTAAAAGTTAATAATTTTTATTATATAAAATCTTTCTTATATATCTACAATGATGCAAATCAAAAGTTAAGTAGTAAAAATATATATGAATCATTGTTGTTGTATTTTTTTTTTTTTTTTTTTGTCTACATGCTTCCTATTAGTTTATTGATTTTTGTATACCTTTATATTAAATTGAAAGTATAGATTGATCTACTACATTGTTTCTTAATAAAGGTGTTTGTTTTATTAGAACATGGTCCTTTATTTAAAAAAATGGCATATTGGCCAGTGAATAGCTGCTTTATTTCATAATTAATATATGTATAAGTTTTCAAAAATTTCGCTAATTTTGTTTATTTTTCGTTTGGGTTCATTTCAGTTTTCTATATCATTTCTTGAATAATAAATCTAAAATTTTTCTTCGTTTTTTCCTTCTATATGGAGTTCTTTATTACTGTTAATATTTTTTTTATCATGTATTAATTTGTACTTTTTAAAAAGAAATTTTTTGCATAAATATAATTAAATTTAAAAAATATTAATTCTATATATTTACATATGTACTAAACAACTGAAGAATTTTCCTATCTTATTTTGTTGTTATCCTAGTAGCTTTTATATGTTTAATTATTATTCTTTACGCATTTTCCTATAAACATAAATTTATTAAATCTCATACTATATAATCATTTAATAATATAGGTCCTTTTCCTTCATATGATGGCATTCTTCTTTTCCCTTTTTTGTCACCTTAAATAAAAATTAATGAGTATAAATACTTCAATTTATTATTATAAGTAATTATTGAGAATTTCATTCTTAATAATGATAAAATAAGTAAATTCAATAATAATTTTAAAGGTAGATGATCAACAAGTATTATATACTTAAACAGAGTAATCTGATGTAAATTTTTTTTTTTGTAGTAAATTTTTTTAAACTTATCGTTTTAAAACGTACTTAATTAATTTTTGTATTTGTATAATTAATATTCCAAAAGGATAATTATTTGTACAATAAATTACTTCTATTTATTACATTCAGATTAACATTTGTTTTATCATATTCTGTATAGTATTGATTTTCAGTTCATTGAATTTCAGTTGTAAAAATTATATATATTACCTCAATTTATAAAACTAATTAAAATCCCTAAATTAAAAAAATAATCAAATAAATATTCTTAAGTTTCATTTTTTTCTCTACCCTCTTTTGAATTAGTCCTGATTCTTTTTGAATTAATTTAGATAGTTTAAATCTCTTATAGAATTGTTATATTTTACAAAAAAAGGTTCGTTTTCAAAACGTTGCTTCATATAACCTGGGTTGTTTTAATGTGTGAATCTAGCACAAAATTACATTTAAACAATAAGAAATGTAATAAAAATTTAAAAAGTTTCACAGAAATAAATCTGTAAAGCATATACATCTTTGTAATGAATGATAAGATTGCCATTTGTTTTCACATTGACATGTTTTTAATAAGCAATCTAGTTGTTAGTAAAAAAGAATACCTTTTACTCGTGATTATTTGAGGAGTGAGGGTACATCTGCATTACATTTGGCTCAGTTTAACATCTGTGACCAAAATTAATATATAAACAGTGATAACATCATTCAATGAACAATTCTGAAATTAATGAATATTTTTTTTATTTCCGAAGGCCTGTTGAAGAACATGACTTAATATTTTCCCATTTGATTGTTCTGTTCTATTTTCTAATTATCATTATCTTTACTAAATAAAAATTAAGGTGAATTCCACATATGTAAATTGAAGGAAACTTTTTTTTATACAGCTTAAAACTTAATAGCAATACGTAAC